>JAEQBH010002305.1:0-195953 GCA_016808115.1 Tetrastigma voinierianum | reverse complement strand
GGTTAAAACAATGATCAAATCTTACACTAAAATCGTTCAAAATTGAAGCAAATCCAGCAACTATTGGTTCTACCAACTGGTATAACTTTCAAATGGAATCAACAAGCCTAATCTCGCGTTCATGACTAGAATCATGTATTATTTGAGCATGTCAAAATATAGAAGGATCTAACGGTTAGCTCAACCAGCAGGCTCACTAGAACTTGCCAATGCTAAAACCCAGATTCAAAATCTCCAAAAATAGCCTTACGAACTACGAAAATCCAACCATTGAAACTGCATGGAGACCATCCAGTGGTTTACGGTGTTGAGTAAATTATATCAAAAATTTGAGATCGATCGGCTCAAGTTTGATGGTCCGATCAACATCAAATTCCTTGGATCTCCTATCCTCCTCCCTTCTCTTCTTCCTTCCTTCTTTTTTTTTTTTTTTTTTTTTCTCTCTCTTCCTTCTTTTTTTTTTTTTTTTTTTTTTTTGGCTTATGCTCCACCTTTCCTCTATTCCTTTCCAAAAATCATGCCGCATCGAAGAGCCACAAAAACCTTCTCTACTTCCCATGTTTTAAGGCTTAAAACATGGGAAAGTGGAGAAGTGGGTGAGCAATGTGGGTGTGCGGGGGACCCTATGTCCCCCACTTTTTGACTATTTTTTTTATTTCAATTTTATCTTAACAATCTCCACCAAAATTAAAATAATAAAAAAAAAACTACTTTTTGGGGTCTACAGGAGGCGCGTGTAAAAACAGTGCTCTGGCGCGTCTTTTCTTCCAGCGCAATTCATGTGCCTTAGGAGGAGATCGTAGTGCGAGCTCATGTGGGGCACGTGTGATGCTATTTTCTTACAAGGCTTCCATAGGAAGGTATAAAATCGGGAGAAAAACATGTTGGTGCTCTTCAAAATGGGAATGGTCGTCGAAAAATCTCGCGTGATAAAGAAATTTCTGGCCGATCGCGAGGTTCTGCTAGACGATGGTTTTTGGCTTGTGAGCTTAGTGAAAGCGTAATAAAAAAGCCGGATTGTGACACGATGCTTTGGATGGGTTGCGGAATTGACCACACGGCGAGCCCCAACCACTAGTGATACCAATCTCTTTATGGCTACGATACCATGTTTGAGGGAAGAAAAGGGAATACATTAGATTCTCATTAATATACAAAAGGAGGAAACATACATGTTTATAAACAGTGTTATAGGAAAGGAAACGATTAAGGCTTCAAACATACTTGATAGTGGTTTCTTGAGTACCCTTGCCAAAGAGATGACAAAGATGTCAATATCTTTGAACTCAGATGTTTAAAGTTTGGGGTTCTATTAAAAAACAAAATTTAAAAAACTAAAAATAAAAATAGTATTAGTTAGCGGGGTTGGTATGGGAATTTCTCATACTCGTTGAACCTACTCGCCCTTTATACACCTTGTTTAAATTTTTAAATAAGGATAATTATAGGAAATTATCAACGTGGGACGGGGGGTTGGGTTGGGTTCTGCCACATCTCGAGTACTGGTTCAGATTCCCTTCAACCTCTTTTACCGACTATGGCAGCACCCCTTCCCCTCTTCATGTACTCGGTGCGTGATTTCGCATCTCCCTTTCAAGCCCCTAGGTGTTGCAAACCCATTCCCTACAAAAGCGGGTTGGGCTCCACATGCAGCACCCACCTTGAGGGCACCCACTCCGACATAAGCGAAGTGCCAGAGAAGCATGAATCTACCACCACATTTGGAAGTCTTTAGCAAATTCTCTCCTGATATTCACCAAAATCATACGCATTGAATTTGCCCAAATCTCATTTTGCATCAAACCAAATAAACCCTTCGCAACTATTTTAATTCTTACGAAGACCTCATTTTTAAGCGAGTGGAAACCCCACCACTATAACCAGCTATTCCTTCCCATGTACTCTCTTCTAGTAGCAACCCTCGGTGTTCCATCAACAACTCTTTTCCTAGAAAAAACAAGCTTCTCTTCTCAAAATTCTATCTTACCTCCTCTATTTTTCTCAAACTCCGATGGGAAAAAATCCTCATTAACTTTGCCACTCTCAGCCACTAGATTTCAATTGTAGACCCCACACTCCTCAACTCCCTTAGATTAGTTATAGTATTTACACCTACAACCCACCTTCCTACCAGCGGGTGATCCATTAGCCTAGCTATAACCGTATAGTCTCCCTCCTCTTTGATCTTAACAACTTCTACAGAGGAACGTCGCCTTTCCATCGCTTCACCATCAAAGATTTGCACAAGTGCATGAGATGAAGTAGTTCCATTTTTGTTTCTACAAAGGAACTAATCCCTAATGAACGTAATTTATCAGCTTAAGTTTCCACACACAAGGCAATCCTTCGCCTTCAGGAACGACAATGCAAAATCTCTTTGCTCTAGAGCTCAACACCGAACACAAGATGAAACTCACCATCCATTTGAGCGTCTTTTCATCTATATTCTATTCCTTCCCCTCCTCACATTCTTTGAAAATACTTTTTGGATTCCATTTCTTTTAGTCAACCGAAAACATAAATAACAAAAGAAATCACAATTCGCCTTTGGTGACTCGTGAGGACAAATAAAATATTTACCTTTAAAAAAAACTTAAAATGCAATTACAATGATTATTCTACATTAAGACTGAGCTAAGACATCCACTATTAGCCATGTTTATGTGACAATAAAGGGTTGTAAATGTTGATGTGGGTCAAAGAAAAACAATAGATATATGTGCCAATTTGTGATTGCATGATTCGACTTAACGACTATGCTACCACGATTTTTAATAGATAGAGTACTAATATGTATATGGTATGTTTCAACTTTATCATCGTGTTGTCATTGATGGGGATGCCTGTTTACTCCACCACGCACCATTTCATTTTTCGGGTGAGAACCACAGTCGGATTTGAGTCGAATGGGAGCTAACCATGCCATGATATGCAAATCTACTATGATACATTCTTTCTTTTAGTTTTTACCCATGACATGTAGCCACCCATTTGATATGTTGGACACTATTATGTAGATGAGAATTGACCACGATAGACTTTGTGCTGCACTTGAGAGATCATCTATGAGTTTCACTCACTTTTGACATATGTGGGTCTTCATATAGATATTTTGGACATATATTCCATGCATTTCTTCTATTTTTGTTTTTTTAATATGGATTATAGTCCTTTTTTCTTTCTTTCCTTCTGATGAAAACCAAAAATATTTGCAAAAATTAGTGCATACCTTGGAGTGTTTGCCAGGCTTCTCCTCTTTAATATAGACATCTTTTTACCTATCAAAAAATTTAAGATGGAATAAAAATACAAAGTGAGAATAGAGATCCTTCTAGAATTACAAATTAGCGAAAAAGGTGAAACCTTGGCACAAAATACTTTGCTCCAATGAGTTCTCTTTCACGCCATTTTAATCCTTTTAATCTGCATCGGCATTGATAGAATTAGTGAATAACTTTGAGATCCCTAAAATGTACAATTAAGTGCTCAAAAAGAAAAAAATAAAAAAAAATTAAGTCTCGATCATTGCTAAAGTCCTCTATAACATTGTCTTGAAAAGACTTCTTTTTTTTTTAATCAAAGATGAAAAAGTACAATATATTAATATATGAAATAGAAAAAGCCTGAGGAAGGATGAGATTTTCTTCTGTAAAAAATAGAAATTGATGAAATAAAAGAAATATAAAAACACCTCTATATATGATTGATAACAAAACGATTACCCGACTTCATCTGATAAATCACAAATTGGCTAATTAAGTTGTAAGCGAAAGTGAAACTCCTCTAAGGCAGAAATACAAAAAGCCCACAAAAGGAATCAAAGTGAAATAAGTCTTTGCAAGCAATACTTCAACCTCTCTTTGTATCAAAAATCCAGTTTCATTCTTTGTTGGGGAAATAAACACAAAGTAGAATATTTTCCCTTGTTGATTTAACTGTTTAGATTCAATAAATCTGACCAAGAAAAAATAATATGCCAAGGAGATAATCACAAAAGCAGGAGAGAGTTTTTAACGTGGAAAACACTCCCTCTCAAAGTGAGAAGGAAAAACCCGGGACCTTTGTCGGAGTCCACCCAATATCCGCTTTATAATTTGGGGTACAAGAACCTAATTCTAAACTAGGTTTAACACCTAGCTTTCAACACAATGAGAAAGATGCTTTAAGATCCCGAAAAACATTATGAAATCATCTAAATATAGTGAATAAAATTAATAGGCAAATCTAGCTGAAAAATGAGACAGTTGATGAAGATCTCACCAACGGCTCTCAAAATTCCCTTTTCACCTTGACAAATGCCGCCTCCTTCTTGAAAAAGCGCTCTGGCAACCTTTTGGCTCCTCTTACGCTCGAAAACGCATTTCACAAGCCCTATTTTAACTTAAAAAAGCCCAGGCTGCTGCTCCCAAAATCCCATTGCGCATCTCGAGGTTTTTATCTTTGTTATTACTAATGGGCTTAAGAAAAAGTAACAAATGGGCCGCCAAGTGGTTTGGGTTTGGACCCACACTCTGAGCTCTCCCCCTCCGGCCCAACATAAGGGAGATAACACTCCTAACAACTCAATTAGAGTCCCATAAGTGACCAGGCCTGAGCTTCAAACTTCTCTCTGGTAACAACTTTTATTAAAGTACATATCGGAGAGATTAAAATCTGATATTGAATCTTCTTAAGCTTCATAAGCTCTTTTCAATGACATCCTCGTAACCAATGATATCTCACATCAATGTGCTTTGTACGGGAATGGTCTGAGTATTCTTGCTCAAGTCCATGCACTCTGATATCTAAAAACCTGACATACTCGTCTTGCATCAAACCCGGCTCTTGAATGAAATCTCTTAAAAATTATTAGCATTCTCTTTTCATTTAACTTGATTCTTCTTATATATTACGCCTCGATTAGTAGACAAGCGACACACTTACGTAACTTAGGCGCGCTGACGGCTCTCGTAAAAGTGAATAAAACCAGTCGACTTTCTCTGCATCAGGTCACGCCATATCGACATCACATAGAAACCAACAACGGTTTTGAACCCCGAGGCTAGAGCCACAATTTTGAAATTTCGAATATTTGAATCCATTTCCTTTGCCTGATATACGATAAGTTTGGAAGAAAGTCCTCCACTTCCTTGCTAACTTGACATGCTGCAATATCGGGCCTTGTACAAACCATACAATACATAAGACTCCCCAACTTCTTCGGAGTAAGGAATGGGAGCCATCACTTTTCCTTTTCATACATTTGTAATGGGGCTTTAAGCTTCTGCTAAGCTTAAAGTGATTGGCTAGAGGTGTGCTAACAAGACATCCTCATATTGAACTTTAGGCACCACGTTCAACATACTTTCCACATGACAACCCACAGACTGCTTTTGCCTTTCTATCTCGAGTAATTAGCACGACATTTGTTTTGCGGATAAGTCCTTCGTGTCAAAGGACTTGAACAACCTCTCTTTCAACTTGCCCGATCAATTTTGAATCATTCCCAGCTAACATAACATATCGCTCAACATAAAACTAAAGAATAATGAAGTTACCATGTAGCTTCACGAAATAAACTTATAATAATCTGCATCATCCTCTCTTATACTAGAACAAACATACCACTAAAAAAGTCAAACTTCTTGTGCCTTGGCGCTTGCTTGACCCATAAAGACTTTTCTTTTTAATTTTACCAAACCATGTGTTCCTTACCTTTTACTTGAGCCCCTCGAGGTTGTGACATGTAAATTTCTTCATTCAAATCACCATGAAGAAGCGGTCTTCACATCTAGCGTTGGCTTCGAGAGGTCTAGCTTCGCGATTCAAAACTCAAAGCAACTCACGATAGAACATTTTCCTGGCCCCGGAGAGAATATCTCATCAAAGTATTACCACTTTACACTTTCGTATTTACTACAAGCGGCTTTATACTTGACGCTTTCATCTATCCTGCTTCCAACTTGAACACCCATTTGTTCGCTAATGCTACGCCCTTTGGAAGTTCCACCAACTCATAGCGTCATTCTTTAACTTGGAGACCATTTATCTGCGTAGCCTTCATCCGACACCTTATGCGCGAAATTACGTTCTTGAAAATTCTCACGGCTCCCTCATCGATAATCAACACATACTGCGAAGAAGGATACTTGGATGATGGGCGACTCTCTATTGTAGTCACTTTAATTTGGGGTTACGAAATGACTTGTTGAGGAGGTTTGCTCCCACGCTCAGCTTGATCACTACGGCATCCCATCATCCAACCACTTGTCTCTGGTGCTTCATCACCGATCCTTCTGCCTTTCCCCAAATTCTACAATGCTGACTGCAAAAGGAAAATATGAATAGCTGTGGGATCAATAACACCATCAGCGTTTAAGCTTTAACCTTTTGATTCTTACAATACGAAATGATCGATCTTCGCAAATATCACATCTCTACTTGCGGAAATCTTCTTTTCGCCCAGATCCCGTAATCTGTGCGAGCTCTTCATTTTCCATAGCCAGCAAAGGATACATGGAAAAGCTTTGTCATCAACTTTTTGACCTGCGCTCTTTGTGAGTACATGTGCAAAAAGCGCACCAAAAACATAGATGATCGTAAGCAACATCTTTTCCTATTCATACCTTCTACGGAATGTCAAACTCCAAAAGGAGCTGAGAGACCTATTATCAAGTAACAAGCGGTACGAATGCTTCACCGAAAACACTTTGGGTAGATTTGCCTTTTTAGCATGCATCGACCTTCTCAACAATAGTGCCGGTTCATCCTCTGCAACACCATTGTCTTTATTAGATGTAGGAGCTATCTTCTCATATCCTAATACCATGTCTTTGTGATGATTTTCTAAACTCCTTTGATGTATACTCACCTCCATTGTGATGCGAAGACGCTTCAACTCTGTCTCTCTCTTTCAACTAAGGCATGAAATTTAGGCGTCACACTTGATCTTTGGCCTTGACAGATAAACCCACACCTTTCTTGATGCATCATCAATGAATGTGACAAAATATCTATTTCCACCCAAGGACTCCACCTCAAAGGGACCACAAACATCGAGAATAAATAATTCCAAATATTAGATTTCCTTTTGAAGATTTAGAAAAAGAAACTCTATGATGTTTTCCAAATAAACAATAATCACAAGGGTTAAGGCCCCATTCACCTTTAGTAAAGGAATGAGAGCCTTTTTGGCTAGAATATGTAACCCTTTCTGCTCATCAATGACCCGATCTTTTGTGCCGTAAATTTGAGGAGGAACCATCTTCCCGATTGCATTGATTCATCTCCACATATTTTTCACAATGTCTACGTAAAAAGTGTGCTTCTAACCTTGCCTCATGACTACTAAAGAATTTGTTAGCTTCCATTCTGGGTGCAAAGTAATTTACATATCCTTACGATCAAGGCAACTCAAATACAGATTAAGGCGTAAAGTCGAACAGCTTGCACTTTATCTCTCGAGTCAATGAGCGACCCGGCGTGCGTACGTATCTGACATCGCGATACCCACAATCTTGGGTAAATGGTGTGCCATCTTCATGATCATACAAAAAGTGTCTCTGGCTGCTGATGTGAAGAACTCCCTTATTAAGGAGTAACATGGGTAGAGGCTGCGCGTGTCAATAATCCGCCAACCTCGTTATCTGTGCAGAAGCCAAACAATTTCTTTCATCTCAATAGAAGCGCCACATCTTAGTGGAGATAAAGCATTTGTAAATGTTTTATTTCATCTTTCCTCCCCACACGATTTTGCCTTCTTTTGTTCAGTTTCAAGCATAACAATTTCTTTTCATATGTCCTTCCATACACAATGATAAATGCACTTTCTTCTTTCACTAGACTTTCTCTCTTGGTTTAGGTATTTTGCCTTTGGATTTACCCACGACCCTTAGGTTCCTCCTAATTTTACCTCTACTCACATTCTGCGGCAAGAGCCTCGGTCTGAAGATATTCTGTTCCTTCATACGGCTTCTTCATTAAACAAAAGCTTGTCTTTTCCATATCCATGGTTAGAAATTGCCGACAGGGGCCCGAGTTACTAAGTGAGATAACTGAGTATCAACTATCGGCAAAGAACTCAAAAGTAGAAACTTTCAATGCTTGCGACTCATCTTCAATCTTCATCTTCCTGGCATTTAACGGTTCGCGACCCTTGAAAGTCAGCGGTGTGCTGCGCTACCTTTGCCCGCTTTTATACTTCGGTTACTAGCCTTCTAATCAAAAGTGGCTTTTTGTGCAATGGAGTCTTTTAGATTCCCATATGGATTAATTTTTTTCAGCTGTTAGCATCGGTCTCATGTGACACGGCTGATGAAACACACTCACGGTCTACCAGCATGCGATTAAACTCTTGTTTTTCTATGCATGATCTTCCGATACACTTGACACATCTTTGGGTTTACTTTTATCCCTTCGATAGGCGCATATAAATCCTTGCGATAAGAATATCTTCCATTCTTGGCTTCCGAGATAGAATAATTATGATGGGTTAGTCCTAATCATAGCGGCTCAAGATTCCTCCATTTTAAACCGGTACCAGCCCGCAATGCAGGGCGATGAATCGGCTCTGATGACCTTTGTTGGAAAATAAACACAAGACTGAATATTTTTCCACTTGTGATTTAACCTGTTAGGAGTAAATAAAAATGCGGCCAAGAAAAATAATATACCAGGAGATAATCACAAAAGCAGAGAGTTTTTAACGTGGAAAACCTCCTCCAAAGAGTAGAAGAGGAAAAACCACGGGACCTTTGTGGGAGTCCACCCAAATATCCACTATAATAATTTAGGTACAAAACCTAATTCCCTAAGCTAAGTTCAACACCTAGCTTTCAACATAATCGGAAGATGCACTTCGGATCTACAAAACCAATGAAATCATCTAAATATAGTGAATAAAGATTAATAGACAAGTCAGCCTCAAATCAAGACAGTTGATGAAGATCTACTTGAAAAGCGTCTATCAAAAATTCACCTTTTTCACGTTAAATCTGTGGCGCCTCTCATCTGGCAGAAAAACACCTTGCCGCGGCTCTCTTGCGCTCCGAGCGCACCTGACCTATTTTGCTCCAAAAAAGCGATTCTTCGCTCCCAAAATCTAGGAACATTTGCTCCTCGGGTTTTTTTTTTTACATAACATTTGTAGTACTGGCGGGCTTAAGAAAAAAAGTAACAAAATGACCGCCAAGTAGTTTGGTGGACTGCCCACACTACCACCATACTATCCAGATTTTGGGTAGATAAGTGTTTTGCTCATGGAGACATGTGCCCTCTAACACTGTTCCCAAAGCTTTGGAGGATGTTCTGTCATGTCATGAATATTTCCCTGAAACTTCTAACTAACTACTCCCCCTTTGTTTTGGCCTTTTGGGACCCCTCTGCAGTGTGCACTCCCAGTATACGCTTTTTCTCAATGAATGAGAAACACACTTTGCCTAACCAAAAATGTATTTCTAAAAATAACTTGTTTGCAACCAGGAATCTTTGAAGTTTGTAAAGATGATTAACCAATTTACCACTTTCCCAAAATATGAAATGATCGGAACTCGGGGCAGGTGATATCCCTTCTCACCTAAGCAGTCCTTTCCTAGCCAGCCTGTGAGGACATGCCCCTGATACAAATAAATGCACACCTTGTAAAATATTATTTGCCTTGGGTTTGGTGGGAAAAACCTTTTTAGTATTGCTAAAGATGAAGCAGAAATTTGATAAAGAGGTAGAAAAGCCTCACTAAATTAATCAATGAACTCTTCTTACTTGACTTTTCATTCGATCTCAAATCAAAGCATTTAGGGTTTCCGTGTTGCTGTTCTAAAGTAAAACCTCACGGTTTCGCTCCCACTGGCTGGAAGTGGTGTTTCAGAGCCATGCCCACTCATCACAAATTTGTGTACAAAAAGAGGCGTCTTGGTTCCTTCGCGCGAACAGAAGTGGCATGCCACTATGGCTTCCTTGTGGAATCTGTTTTGAGATTAGACAACCATAATAAAAATGTCTCACCCATTCTCTTTCTTGTCGGGTTCCAAACATATAATCGTCATTTTTAATGTTGGGTTGCCTTACAGCTTCCACTTTCTCTATTAATGATAGCTTCATTTTAGCAAAAAGAAAAAGAAAAAAGAAGAAAACCAAGGGTAAGGTTTAACTCCAAAGATAACAAGGCGTCATGGAATATCTAGGACACGCACCTAGGATAGTTATTCATCATCACTTTCCACCAAGTCCTATTTATCTTTATCCATATTTCTTTCTTATCTCAGAAACATAGCAAATTTTCTAAAACAAATTGGGCCTTGAAATTATAAGAGCACATAGCGAGAGTTTTCTTGTTGATTGAACCTATACTTCATTAGTGTTTGTTTTCTTGAGTGCATGAAATCAATTAAATTTATTGAATCCCTGTCAATAAGGTTCTATTTTCCAACAGCAAGGCTTAGTATTTGTTTCAAATTATAATTTTATGTTCACCAAAAAGTTTACACATCATCAAAATATTTCCTTGTATCTATAGTTAGAGAGCACAAGAAAATATCTTCATGGGAACCAAGCAAAGAGAAAGCAAAACATCTTGACCCCAGGCTTTGCAACTTAGCAAAGAAGCGAAAAAAAGCAGGTTGTTTCTGCAGCTCTCAGCCCCCTGTTTACAGTTTACTTTTAAGCAAGAACCACTTCAACGAGAATCTTGTTGAACAAAAGATTTGAATGCTCCACACTTTCTCTTAACCTAGAAAAATAAAAAATGACTAGAAACAAACACACAGGAAATATACAAGAGGCACTTAAAGGCAAAAAAAAATGAAAATAAAATAAATAAAATAATAAAATAATTTTGAGCTACCAAAAAAGATTTAATTTAAAAGTGCATTTCTTCTGCTAACTTAGTCAAACACCAAAAATGACAAAATAATTTCCCAGCTTATTATTGAACAAAGATTTGAATGCTTTCCCACTTGAAATCCTTAACCACAAAATAAAATATTCAAAAGCGACTCAAAAAGCAGACACACGAGAATACAACCAGCGCCTAAAAAGAGCCAAAAAACCCAAAAGCCAATAAAGAAAGAAAATGATGCAATTCTGCAAAAAAATTTAATTAAAGGTAAAAGGCTTTTCAGCTACTCGACAAGCAGGAATGACACCAAAAAGCCATGAACAAAATCAAATTCCAGCTTTCCTCGTTCTCAAAAGCAATTCTCTTTCTTTTATCTCAAACCGTACAAAGATACGAGAAGAAGGAGACTATCTATAAGAGCATCTCCAATGGTAAAGCTCCATTTGGGGTTCCAAAAGTTATAAATGGAGGCACATAGCTTGATGTTCTGAGCCTTTTTTGAAATGGAGCAAATTGTCTTGTCGCTCCGGCCTTAGTACTAGAATGGTATCTATTTTAATATTTTGTATATTTTTTAATATAAAATATATTATAATTTTTATTTATTAAATATGTATATTTTAGTCCTCAAAATGTAAATTGATGAAATTATAAAATCAAATATAAAAATTAAAATTTTAAAATCTTGTGAATTTTAAAATATCTAAATTTGGAAAATTTAAAATATAAGATTTTAGAATTTTCAGATTTCAAAGTGAGGAATTTTAAGCTAATTTTAAGTACTCAGATTACACAAGGAATTTCAAGGTTCAAAGATTCCAGAGTTTTCAGATTTTCAAAATTTCAAAATTTTCAGATTTGCAAATTTTCAAATTTTCAAAATTTTTAAAAACTCAAAATTTCATAGCTAATCTTCTATCTCATGCATAATGATGACCTCTCACAATTTCATTCTAAAATCAGAAGCTAGATTTGTCACCATAAACTCTCAGAATTAACATGGATATCTGGATTATCCGTTTGCAAGAGGATATCATAAAGACTGTGAAGACTCACCGTGGTGAATGGGATATGCTTTGCATGCAGGCAAAAGAGAAGAAGAGTCGAGGCCCAGAATGGAATAACGTCGTGGTTCCGTTCAGAATACAGGATCAGTCGCGTGAGGTGAGTTGAAGTCTGGGCTTCCCATCACAATTATTTGGCTCGAATTGTGTATATGATGCTTTTTTCGAAGGAGGGTTCAGGATGGGTCGTCCTTTTTCCTTGAATTGTGAGCTGAGGGTGGAACAATATGATCCATATTCGTTCAAACAGCGAGATCTTATCAGAATCCTGTTTTCTTCCTCCGAGTGCCAGTACGCTTTGAGTGCATGGAACACCGGTGTACACCGGCGGTTGCCATGGTGTCGATGCCCGGGCGCCGGCTTCTATTGTGGGTTCATGGCAGTGACCAGTTACCCTTGCCATGCGGTCGGACGATTCTTCCACTTCCAGTACATCTGATTGATCTTGACATGCCGGGGAAAGCCGGATTCACGATCGCTAGCAATCGAGCAATGTCGTTATTGTTCGGTGGCCTCAAGTCTCGTAATGGAAACCACGACAATAACACCTGAAACCACAAGACTCTCTATTGCGGAGTGCTTTCTCGATCCATACGTATTCATGCAATGATAATTACGAAAACGGTATTCTTATTTTTGGAGGCGGTGGGTTTTAGATAGCATCTTTGTTGTTTGAGCGAAATGGATCATATTGTTACCGGGTTCCGCGATTCAAAAGGAAGAACACGACCCATCAAAAACCTCCGCCGAAAAAAAACATCGCGCCACCTGATCGGAGCTAAGCCGTAGGCGATGAGTGCTTTCGTGACGCTGGCTTCAGCCACGGCGGGCCGTCTGTAACGAGCAGACGCGATCTTGTGTGCCTACTTTTTGCTTAGCGATATTCGCCTGCTTTTTGGTTTGTTAAAAAGCGTATCGAATTCATCGTAGTCTTCATTAAATGGAGGATATCTTCTAAGCCGGAATAACGAATCGCTAAGAATTTGGAGTTTATGAGAGCAATCGAGTTTGGATGAATGAAATGTGAGAGGCCATTGTCATGACATAGAATTTTGAGATTATGAAATTTTAGGTTTTTTAAAATTTTGAGAATTTTGAAAATTTGAAAATTTTAATTTGAAAATTTGAAAATTGAAAATTGAAAAATTTAGATTTCACAGAAGTAGAAAATTTGAAAATTTAAAGAAAATTGAAAATTTTTAAATTTCAAATTTTTAATTTCATTTTACTAAAATTTTAAAATTCAAGTGAATATTTTAAAATTTGGCGGTTGATTTAATTTTAGGTACCTATATTGATTTTATAATTTAAATCAATTCATTTTGAGGAATTTAAAAATATACATATTTAATAAGTAAGGTATAATATATTTATATTAAAAAATATAATAAATATTAAAATAGATCTTAATTTGTTATGGTTTAGATTATTAAAGATAGTTGGTTTAATTTCAGTTTAAAATCTTGTTTAAGGTTCGATTTATAACTTTTGAGCACGAAATGATTTTCACCAATTGGAATCTTTCTAGCTGTCGAATCTGTTGAATTGCGGGAAAGATCTTGCAAGGGTGACGTAAATCAGCAGAAATAAAAGCTGTTGTAATTCTCCCCATAGTCTGACCAAACCAGGAAGCGGGGCGATGATACAAGATCAAACTTTTAAACGAAGATAATTAGCATCGATCTCAAATGGCAGAAAGTAAAATATATATATATATATATATATATATATATATATATATATATATATATATATATATATATATATATATATATAAACAAAGATCCGATATAATAGAAGAATACATCCCAGCTACTTCGAATCTGAATTAGCAGAATAATGAAAAATTAAAACAAAAAAATAAAATTGTTACTTTTATACCTGTATTAAACATACAAAAGGTAATAAGGCAGGCAAGAAGATCAAAGCTTTGGTGAGAAACCATCAATCCTTGAAACGAATGAAGAAAATTATACAAGATCGATACATCACATTTCATTTAAGATCTGAAGCGAATTAGAGACGAATCATCAAATCTGAGAAAAAAACCGACCAAAAACAAGTTCCAGAGGCAAAGCACTCAGCACCGTATTTCTTTATGATCAAAGATGAACCTACTAATAATTATTGTTATTATTATTAAAAAAATAATAATAATAAATACAGTACAATGGAAGTTATAATTTTAAAAAGAAAAAAAATAATCAAACGTTTGAAGGTTGAAGGAAAACCTAGAACGAAATCTGAAGAAAGGAATCCACAGAGTACTAGAAAGGGAGAAGCGATAGATCGAGATGAAGGAGGAATCGATGATCCTAATGGACGGCTGTAAGATGACTTCTGTTCAGTTAACAATTACAAGTACACGTTTCTTTTACTTTTTTACTTTTATTTCTGCTTTCAGTCAGACGACAACTCAGGGCCCCACATTAGTTTCTTTTTATGTTAAACAGTTCAGAATTCATAAAATTATAAATAAAAATAACAAAAAAACCTCCAAAATGACTATATTACCACCCTTGACGGCTGGGTATCCTTCCATAAATTATTGTTTCTCGTCCTATTTTCTGAAATTCAATTTTTATTTCACATTTAGTTTTAAAATTATATATATATATATTATAAAATTATAGAAATTAAAAAAAGTACAATAAAATTACTTTAGAACTAAATTCTATTTTCCAAAGTTTAAATTCATAATTTTTCTAAAATAAGATATTTAAATTCATGTTGTAATATCTTGAATTAATGTATATTCAATTCAAAGCAAATAAAAAGTAAAAAATATAATTTTGATTTAAAGTACATAATTTTATATTTATTCTCTAATTATATATTATTTTAGGAGAATTGAAACGTTTTTTAAAGCTAATCATTTTAGTTACAATGTAATAAACAAATTGTTTAAGCTTTAAGACTCTAGCTCGGAGTGGGACGTCTTGGTACATTTTGTGCTTCAAATAACAGATAAGAATTTGGTTAAATTCCATCGGCTTCAGCTCTGATTTTTTGTTTTATAAGGTAATTGGGCGACTCTAGATCGAATTTAGAACCGAATCGAGTTTGTTATATTTTGCTTTCGAAAAAAATCGAGATTAATTTTATCTAACGATTTCAATCGAGGCGGTCGACTCATCTAACTCAACCCATCTGTCCTAATTGTCAAACTCTACTACCACGTGAGCTATAGGCATAATGGGCTTTAGGATTGAAATTTTTAAATTCATATTAATCATATTCTAACATTTTAATTAATTAAAATTAAAATCATAATACTTTGATAATTAATAAATTACTTAAAAATAAATAATGCAGGTGCAATATGAATTTGAATTTGATTACTTTGAGAGTATAAAATTATTTTAAAATAATAATTAAAAATAAAAATATTAGTGATAATAAAATTTTAAGTAAAATAAAAATAAAAAATGTATAAATATTTGTTTGGATACGGTTTAGCGTTTTTGGGGATTAATTGCAAAATTACAAATTACAATTATTCAAAATTTCAGGCGTGACCACCTTGACAGTGACATATACCTAATTCAATTTT
Organism: Tetrastigma voinierianum; assembly: GCA_016808115.1. Taxonomy (NCBI): domain Eukaryota; kingdom Viridiplantae; phylum Streptophyta; class Magnoliopsida; order Vitales; family Vitaceae; genus Tetrastigma; species Tetrastigma voinierianum. Next base: position 180,523 of record JAEQBH010002305.1, on the reverse strand, counting down.
ACAACTATTTTATTTTCAATTTTAATTTTCCTCTTTTAATTTCTGAATTTTTTATTTTTTAACTTTTATTTTTTTTTATATGATGTCAAAATAATAACTTTTAAATTATTTTATTAAATCAAAGAAATAATATTTACTTAAATTTGATTTTCTTTTTAAAAATAAATTACTATTATTATTTGATTTTTTGAAATGCATTACATTAATAATTTAAAATAGATTAATTTTATTATAAATATACATCAGATGTGATAATTAATAATATAATAAATAGTCTGAAATTCTGAATTTTACTAATATTACATATATAATATATTTTCTACCACTTAAATATATAAATGAGATGATTAGGTCTTATAACTTAACCAAGTGATCTCAAGTTCAAACTTGAGAATGTACTAGTGTTATGAGCTTTATCTTTTTGTGATCTATCTCAATTCAGTTGGGATGATTCCCCGAAAGTGGTATAGCTTAAATGAGTCTTTCATCTGTGAATGACCCGCTCAAGACTTCATCACTTGTAAAGCAACCAAAAGCTAAATAAATTATTTTTATATTTATAATTTTTCTATATGTGAATTTATTTTTATAGTTTTTAAAGATTACAAAGAGTATTAAACATAAATTTAAAAAATAAGGCGCTAAAATGACATTCAAACTTGTTAATATTAACATTGCTATATTTATGAAAAAAAAGTATGACATTTGTTTATATCTAGCTTTCAATGACCCATATATTATAGTAACAATGTTTTTGAATTAGTATTATAGTAACAATTACTTTATATCTATATGTAATATTATAAAAAATTTTATGTGTTTACCAACTACTCAAACTAGTTTGATTAATGTTTTTATTTTTATTTTTTAAAGTTATATTTAATGCTCTGTGCAAATTTTAAAAAAAGGCTATAAAAGTAGGTTAAGAGATAAAAATTATAAATATAAAGAAAATAAATTTTTATTTTCTATTTTTAGTCGAGCTAATGAGGTGTCTTTGAATGAGGTACAGATTAAGCAGTATCTAAATCTTGAAACTTTAAGTGTCTACCTGGACTAATCCCACTGTTAGGTAGGGAGGAACCACAAAAATGGTAAAAATCTACCACATAACACTTCTTGCATTTTCATGGCTCAAACTCGAGATCACTTGGTTAAAAACCCAGACATATCCCACAAAAATCTCACATACCATTATCTGAAATCATAATGAATATTATTTTTATACTAAAAATAATATATTTTAAATTATTAACGTAATACAATTTCAAACAATGGCATGGAAGATTGATAGAGTTGATTGATGCGCTATTGTTGCATGTTTTCTGAGTTCAAAACCTTGTTAGCTAGAAATTGAGGAGGTGATTTTTTGTGCAGTTGCGGCACAGATACCTGGGTTCCATCGTTTTATTTTCTTAGATTTTGGTTTCTTTTTCAATTGGTGGTTTCTTCCACATTGATCTATGCTTTGCCTTTATTTTTATCTCTTGTTGTTTGTGTGACAATGCAACGAAGTAGTTATATTCACAAACGATTAACTTCTTGTAGTTGTTTTTCGCATGAGTAGTTTAGATGGCCAATTTTGATTAAATTTAAGTTTTTATGTATTTCAAATATTATTTGTATTATCAAAAATATGGGTTTTAAAACGGAAGTAACATTGCTAAATATGAATGTTGTGCCATCATGAAAAAGCGTAATACAATTTCGATAAAAATAAGAATAAAATTTATTAAATGAAAATCAAATTTACTCAGAAATATTATTTAACACTTTTCAATAAAAAAAATTAAAAGTTATTTTTCAATATATCATTTAAATGAAGCCAAGTTTAGAAAAAATTAAAAAATAAAATTCAGAATTAAAATAAAATAAAATTGAAAATAATGAGGTGCCTAATAATTAAACGCTGTGTAATTAAAATTAAAGAGTGATTAAGTTTAGGCTTGAAAACTACTCATTCTAGTGGTAAAAGAGAAAAACAAAAATCAGCCCAAGCAAAATCATGCACGAACAGAGAGAATTGGAATTTGGAAATGAAAAGGAAATCTGGGTTTCAACTTTTTTAGGTGCGACCCCTTTTATGTTATATTATTACATAATATTGGAATGTGGGAGAAAAAGATGGAAAAAGAAGAATTAATAGAAGAAGATACGGAGGAATTGAGGAGAATTTATATTTATATAGCAATAAAAATATTTAAAAATTGACCCAGTCCTTTGCGTTAAACCTCGTAAGCTACAGTTGTGTCAAGTCAATAGGTAGTGTTTTATTCGACGAGTAATTTATCAATCCTTTTATTCAAAAAAATTCTGAGTTAAACCCACTGCTGACTACTTTAGATTAGAACGCGCATTTCAGCTCTAGTCTGTATTACCTAACATGTTATATGCATGGCGTAATTCCCCTTCGTGCGCATCAACGATTTTAGACACCTATTTATAAATTTATTTTGTTTACATTTTGAAGGTATGTCATGTTTGGAGACTAAAAACAAATTTTTATATAACATTTGATACAAAAAAATTTGGCCCCAGTTCGAATATGCGATAAACATCCGCGACATTTGTATCCTTATCCCTAATATGCATGGTCTAACTAGCTGAAACAACATAACTACAATCAGTTCTAAATAATTACAAACTTTAATCAAACTTATTTTACATAAGTAACTCTCTAACAATTTATTCCAAGTGTTGGTGAAAATTTAAAAAATCATTTGTTTATTGATGTTAACATGGTTAAACAACAAAGTAGCCCATCATGTATAATTCAGTAATAGATGGATTTCATCGTTGACGAGGTAAAAGGAGCATGAGAGGATATTTGGATTAGGTTTCATTAAAAAACGGGTTTGTACCTTTAAAATTATAATGTATTGAAAAAAAAAAGTTGGATATGGACAATAAGTGAAACAGTACTAGCTTGTCGTTTTTATCATTTGTTTTTATTTTACAGGGAAAATCAGTTTTAACTCATTAATAAAATATGCCTCAAAATTTTTAATTTGCTATTATATTATTTAAAATAATTTTAAATTGCTGTTTTTAATAAATTAGTTAAATTATTTGCTAAATAATCTTGTGTTGTCTACTATTATATACAATTTTCATGTAAACAAACATCTCCCAAACATTTAATGGCAAAAAGGTTCAACAAACATCGTCCAAACATTTCATGGGAAAAAAGTGAGGTATTGTTTGTAAAATCAAGTAATCTGATCAGATTATATGCGGAAGCCAAATGCCATAATATACATACCTCCAACTATTGTAAAAAACAAAGAAACTGAAACACTGAAAAGAAACCAAATTGTTGAAACTAAGAAACCAAAATCAAATCACTTTTTGGTTATTCTAAACCCTTTCTCAAAACAAACTTGATGGGTGATTATTGTATTTAAGGTAGGCTTAAGAACCCAAAATGCGTGTCTCTTCTTTATATGAACCCGAGCCATCACGGTCTTACAGAAGAGTTGTAAGGGTTGGGGAAAAGGTGTTATGGGGGTGATTTGAATTTAGAATTCAAATTGATATGGACCATTCTAAAATTCTCCCACTTATTTGGTCCATATACTACAACACCTAACTCATAAGAAAAACTAAATAATATATAAATAATGTTTATATATTCCTCTTATGAGCTAGTAATCTCTTCCATATGGTAATATATCAAGTTCCTCAACACGAACTCTTAAGGCCCGAATGAATAAACCATATGTTTATTCCAAGGTCCAAAGCACTAATGATATTTCTCAAAATAATAATAATAATCGAAATGTACAAAACCATATAAGAAATATTATATTGAATAAATTTTATTTAAAATAATGAATGTCGTGATAAAATTACATCGATGGAACGAGTCCATCTGTACCATGATCCCTTGAAATACTTAGGTGGCATGCATTTGAACAAAGGATCGGCAATCTGAACTCGATTAACTAATGTGTTCGATGTTACTTTCAATTCTTTGCCACCATGGATTATCATATGGCTAAATTACTTAATGTCGATAAGCTTACTTAGGCCTCCGCTCTTTGTGTTCTTAGCCTAAATACCGCGGCTAAAGTTATCACAATACAACCATTGGCTAGATATAGAATCCACAATTCTAAGCCCGGATATGAAACTCTTTAACCATACACCATGCGAATGGCGCCAAAGTGAATCTGAACTTTGGCACCATGAGTGGAAGTGGCGGTCGAGTTTGTTTAGCACTTCTCAGACCACGGATCCATCGACCCGACTTGAAAATGCAACCAAGCGTTGATTTTCAAGAATCAACAAACCCGAGTAAAGTCCGCATTAGGTAGCCAATGCTCCGGCCCACATATGTTCGATACATACATAAGCATGTAATCCTTCGTTCCCTTGAAGGTATCTCATCACCTTCTTTGTAGCTCTCTAATTAGTCCAATACTTGGATTACTCTAATAACCTTTTTCTAATACTCACAACAACAAATGCAATGTCAGATTACAATTTATATTTGAACGCTAATAGGAAACTGCTTGGTGAAGTATGAAATGATAGCTAATGTCTGTTCCGTTAAAAATCATTTTTAGGGCATTGATTCAAATCGAATTTGTGCCCTTCAAAATGATTTACACTCGGTGAACAATTTTCATAATTAAATCTCTACAACTTTATTGATATAGGTCTCTTAAAACAAACCCAAAAATGCCTCAAAATCCTTCCCTATGGGTCTTAATGTCAATGACATAAAATGCCTCACCCATATCCTTCTACATCTGAGTTCTTTGAGAGAAATTGTTTCACCTCTATATAACAAACCCATATCATTGGTTTGCAAAGCGAGAATATCATCCACCATATAACCACCAGAAAAATAAATCTTACTCCCATGACCTTACATTATATACATTGATCCATGATATTCTCTTGAAGTGAATGAAGGAATGGCATATGGAATTTCAATACCATTGGTGGGCGCTTGTTTTTAATCAGCATATGGGATTTCTTAAACTACAAACTAAATGCTCACCTTGACTGAGGAGAATTCTTACCGGGTTGTTTATGTAAACTCTTCCTCCCAGAACACACGGCTAGAGATAGTTTTCACATCATTGATGTAAATCAAAGTCAAAATTGGCAACCAATGCCATGATTATCTGAAGATAATCTTTCTTAGATACAGGAGAAAGGGTCTCCATGTAGTCGATTCCTTCCCTTTGATTGAATCATTTGACAACGAGTCTAGCTTTATGTCTCTCGATGTTGCCCAATGAGTCCTTCTTGTTTGCATTATTTACATCCTAATGGCTTTTACATACCATTAGGCAACTCAACGAGATCCCAAACTCGGTTAGATGCCATAGAATTCATTTCTTCTTTCATGGCCTTTGTACCATGAGTTATACGGTTACTTGAGCTCTGTGGCTTGTGAAAACCTTTTCTGGATCATTTCGGCTCCAATGTTATAGTCGATTCTTACATCAAATACACTATATATAATCATTAGAGATTGTTGATTTCCTAACTCTTGATTGATCTTCTATGTCATTGCTTCATCTCCATGTTTCTCTTGAGGAATTTGTTGATGACGTGCTCAAATTAGCTGTTCAACAATTTATGAAATTTCTTCATTAGCAACTTGATCTAAGGATCAATATCAGCAATATGTGGAACTTTCAGGCAATGGTTGTCTCACACTCGATTGTCCTTGAGGGGTGTGAATAACAATCAATCTATCACTGAACCAGAGGGTTGACCTTCATAATGATCATTCTCATAAACAATGTCTGGCGATCACTCATGATTAAATCGTTCTCAAGAAATTTACGCATTTGACCAGTTCCGATCTGGTGCTATGAGATGGACAATAAAATCTATACCCCTTGGCCTCTTCGGCATATCCAATCAAACTAATATAATGGTCCTTGGGTCGCTTTATTTTCTTGTGGGTTTATAAATTCTACCCAGACGGGCATCCCCCAAACAGCGTATATGTATATGCAAACTGGTTTCCAACCTTTGAATGACTCAAAGGCGTCTTAGAAACTGACCTTGTTGGAACTTCGATTTAATATATACACAACCGTCTTTAGAGTTTGGAGTCCACAAGTATTGAGGTAGTTTGTGACCACTCCTCTACTCCTTCATGTCCATTAAAGTTCGGTTTCTTCTTTCCTACCACACCACGTTTTCAGTCAGAAAGAACAGGACATAGTGTATTGAGGCGACAATCCCATTTTCTTGAAGAAACCGCAAATGCACACTGGGCTTGTTTATTCTTTATGTATTTATAATACTTTCTCCTCTATCGATCTCCACGGTCTTAATATGTTTTTCGCATTGATTCTCTACTTTGTAAAACTTTAAAGGCATCTAGACTTAAATCCTTTGAGCGAAGTAGAGGCGGGATATATAGTGAATAATCAGTATGAGAAGGTGATAAAGTATTTCGGACTATTTGCATCACATGTTGGGGTGACAAATGTCGTATGTATAATACTCTAATAGGTTTTGTACTCCTCTTTGCACCCTTTTAGACTTGTTGGTTTCTTTGTCGTAATCTGAAATTTACACGAGTCTCAAAATCGACAAAATCCAACAGTACTAGCTTTAAATCATTAACCAATGATTTCTTTTATTCTTTCAGTGGAGATGTGTCGATCTCGGTGCCATAACATAGAAGATTCGCTGTTCTTAACACGTCTTTTTAATCTAAGCATTAACATGCATAGAATTATAAGTAAAAATCATTTTGTAGCCCGAATATGGTAAAGACTATCGAACCCGATGTATCATAACGAACTTTAGATTTATTGGTTAAAATTGAAACCAAAAATCTAGAAAAGCTAAAGGAAAATCCTAAGGTACAGATCTTGAAAATTAAATTAAATTCCACAGAAAATTTGGAACATAAAATGTCTTTTCAATTCTAAGGAAATCATTTATATCTGAGAATTTGCGAGTACCCGATAGCTTTACACATTGAACTCATCTTCTTTGCCTGAATAATTTACGTGTTCACTTTGCGGCTTCTTGGGTTTCTGTAAGGTATTTGAAACATAGATTGTAGAACGGAATCAATCCACCCATATGTTATGATTAACAATAACACACTATTAGATTCCATAACATACAAAAAGAAAGTGAGTACCTTTCTTATCAAGCTGATCTATCTTAAATTTCAACGGTCCTTTTTCTTTGTAGCCCTTCTTCTTATAGAAAAAACACTTTGACTCCTTCGTTTCTTTCCAAAGGTGGTAAAGTTAACCTGTTCGCCCTCTTCCATCATTAACCTTCCCTCTTCTTGCACACATATGGTCAATAATTTAAACAATTGACCATTTATCTGTATGTGTGTTGTAAGATTTGAAGGACTATATTGTTGGAAGTAGTATTTAATATATAATTAACAAAAAATTATCGACATATGGTAACTTCTAATATGAGAAGTTGGGCGCTATATCCCTCATCGCGATATGATCATGCCTCTCATAATCCGTTGAGCTTGGTGGATAAAAAATTGCATCAGAATGAGGTACTAGCGAAACTTTATGGAAATTTCAAGCGCTTAATGATGAAAACTTTCAAGAAGTGGTTTGAGCTTTTTATTTTAGTTACTCTGTGAGCGGAACCACGAATACAGCCCATTATCTTGATCTTTATGAACATCATGGAGAGGTGATTGAGACCTCTGCCTTATCATAAAGGCAGATAAAAGCTTTATCTCGGTGTTGGTTTAATTAATGGGATTGGTTTCTCACCTTATGGCGTGGTCAACCATTCCATTCATTCGATGGGAAGAACTTTTCATTAACACCTTACCTTGGTTATCACCACTTGATTTTGAATATCTGCTTAGGAAATGGCAAATATTGCGGGTTGAAGATAACTGCAGTATTAATATATGTTCATCTAAATCTTAATATTGACAAAAATACAATCTACTGCATTTACCAAATGTAAATCAATTTTAAGAAACATGACTATTATAAAACTTGTCAGTAGGTTAAAATCTTACTCAATTATATTTAATTAATTTTATGATAAGACTACCAAATCATATTTCTTTTCTAATCCATGTGGGTGAATTTAGAATATGATTTAATATTTCATCTAATTAGTCATACAAAATACTGGCCAAAATTCATGGGATGAGATTTATCATATTCCATATGATTAATTACAATTAATGTAATCAATTGTGATCTTAAACTTAATATAATTTAACTATCAGGATATTTGTGGCTATTCCCTAGTTAATTAAAAATTATATCATCAATTATTGAACATTATTACAAAACTTAACAATTTTATAGAGAACAATATTATAAGTATGTAAAATTATATTAATGCAAACAATCATAATGAATTCAATAATATTAATGAATTTATTATAGATTACGTATAAAATATTTGCGGAGTTTAAATTAGATCAACAACCTAGCATGTATCCTGATGGTGGAGTGTGTCCCTTGAATTCAAGAGCAAGGGTTCAACACTTAAATAAAACCAGTGTAAGAACAATACCATTTGAATATCTAGCCTAATGGTAGAGCACTACCTTGAAGGCTACAAGGTCTTGGGATCAAATCTTTTGTAACAACAAGCCCTTACCCAACAAAAATTTTGAATGGGTATTGCTCATATGACGTGTATAAGCCAAATGGCTGGGACCTTTTTAGCCAACTTTCCCATTAGCCCGCTTCTTTAATTCAGAAGGCTTATCAAAATTGGCGCATCATGGGCTTAAATTTTGCTTAATTTTAATAGAAATTTAAACCGACCTAGTCCACATTAAAGCCTTGAGGCACATGGGAAATACCTTGCGAAAGGCTGAAAATGACCCATAATTGAAGTCATCTTCAACCTTTGGAACTTGTTTTCTACCTAGAAAAACCGGTTTTTATTTTTTTATTTTTTATTTTTGGTCCAGAAGCTGGGTTTAAAGGGAAAGGGAAAGGTTTTCCATAACATGTTTTCTAAGATTTCTACACCTGCTTTGTTACATTAAAAAAATGTAAACCATGAATAAATATGACCGAATTCTAATTTGAAATTTGTAGAGATTTCGAGGCGGTCTTGTTTAAACACCAAACTTCATACATGTTTAAACACTGAAAAATAAGAAATCTAAATGATAATGGTTTCATATAAGAAGTTTCATCCAAAAGTCTTATGCTTACGTTCATTAAATACGGTTTGTAGACAAAAATTTTCCTAAACCTTAAGGAATTTTTTTTTTTTTTTTAAAAAAGCAAGCGAGAGGTGCTCTGCCACTAATACGATACCAAATGTAAAATCAAGTAATCGATGTTAGTTACGGAAGCCGTCTGGAATATGCATACCTCCGACCATTGTAAGAAACAAGATCTTGAAACCTTTGGCGAGCAAATTGTTGAAACTAAGAAATAAAATCAATGCTTTTTGGTTCTTCTCAACCCTTTCTCAAAACAAACTTGATGGTGAGTTCTTCTGTATTTCTGAGTAGGTTTAGGGACTATTAAAAATCTTTTGATGTATCTCTTAACTTTTTATATGGAGACTAGGCCATTACCAGAGTCATGAGAAGGTTCGCGAGGTTGGGGAAAGGAGTTATGAGAGATTCAATTTGATTTAAAATTCAGAGTGATATGGTTCATTCTAACATTATGCCTTTAAATTAGAAAAGGTGGGTTGAATTCAGCCGTAGTTAGGTCTAAGCCCCGAGCCTATGAAGAACTCCAAGAAATATTTTGAAATTTTAAAATTTTTGGGTAGCTTGAGAAGAATTATCAAATGTGACAGAGGAGTGGGCAGTTAAATGTTGATGTGAAATATTATTAAGGAACAAGTCTCCATGATGGAGATGTAGAAGAATCCTTAAGGATCAAGACTCCACAATGGAGTCGGGGAGAAGTTCTTGAGGAACAAGCTCCCTTAATGGAAGACATAGGTATTTACTTTAGAAAGTGAAAGTGAAAGTGTCACGGCCCCAGATCTTGTGCAACCCAAAATTTGAGACGTGATCCTAGGTCAAAGGTTTGACCCTAAGGATTCCTCCTACTCTAAGTAGAAGTAAGTCAAGTTAGACTCACCATGATTTTTTTCTTCAATAAATCTTTCTCATTTTGCAAGTATTAATATTTTGCGTATTAATATGATACGCAATTAATAATTGCAACATTCACGAGGATGTATATAATATTTTTATTGTTACAAAATATATTTTTAAAGTCTGAAAGAGTCCTAAAGTCTATTTACATTAAGATATATATCAAATTTAAAATAAATAAATTAAGACGATAACTTTCTTGTATCAATTCTTTAGCTTTTATAAGGCTTCTTGAGCACAATACTTGGTCTTTGTGTTTCTTCAAACCAGCCCACCATATAAAGTATTTAAATAAAGGAATTCTTTATTTCACATTGCTCAGTAAAGTAATTTACACCTAATGAAGTTTTATATAGATAACCAAGACTCAATATTCAATTAAATAAAACAAACATATCACATATCAACACAACCCCACACATAATCCACACATTTTGTCATCACATAAACAATTGAATAAAGGTTAATGTTTAATCCACTTGAATAAAATACACATGCAAAGTTACAACACATATCAATGCAACATCAAAATAATTATGAAAACCCACAACATACCCACACACACATAACTAAACAATCACGACGATTTACACATGTTAAACATATCTTCAACATAATTCACAATTATAACTTTTACAAATGAAGTTGATGAGGCATAGAGTAAGTGATGCACAACCATGAATTACATTGTTGTTTTCGGACTTTCACCGAAGGATATGCGTCTATACGCAAATATACTCCCCACTCGAAGCCTTATTGGGGTAAACTTTTGGGTCTTTCACCCTAGGGATCCTCTCCCTTCTTAATTCGCCTCTCATGGGCCATTCACGTTTCCCAAATTTATTTTATCTTCATCTTTACCCTCTTCGGGCTCTCATCAATTTCATATAACAATTCCTTAATAATGTAACATACATTAAAATACATGATCAGGATATAATATTTTTCAATTCTATCATTCGACTCAACACCAACCAGTACGACATTGTTGTTATCAACAGCCCCTCAAATCATGCATTTATGGTTCAAAATGAGTCAATAAACTCAATCTCATAAACAATCATCTTCTCTCTACGTAAATCATGTCAAATCTAACAATTATTTCTTATATAAGTCTTACATCACTCCATCTAAATCAATCCATGAAATCATTTACTAATTTTCATCTATTCACAATAAATGAAATATGTATTACAAACATATTCAATAAATTTCAACAATGCACACCAATATCTTTTTTACAAATGCATCTTTTGAATATCATGTAAATTCTCCTAAATCTTCCATATTTCATCAATGCATAATTCAACCCATTCTCATGTAAAGTTTATTAACCTTTAAGTACTTAAATTTCCCAATACATTACACATTCATTTTTTCTTTTTTTCCTTTTTAAATTCAAATAATAAAATTAACAATGAAAGAATAACTTAAAAAATTTCAATTAAATCATATTATTATTTCTAATCAATTGAATGATTCTCTAAAACTTGGGAAGAATTTTCATAATATTACCTTATACCAACATTACAAATAAATCTTACAAACAACTATATCCTCTTACATTAGGAATAAAACAAAAAATGCAAATTTACCAAAAACCCTAACAACAATAACTAGAGGTTCAAATAATTTAAGAATGTCATAACGATACATTCTACTCTAAAAACATATATATATTATCTTCCTAAATTCTGTATTTATTTTTTAAAAATTGATAAGAAATAAAAAACTTAGGTTAAACCATCATACCTCAAATCCAGAAAAATATAACCGTTAAAATCAAAATCTAACTCCATAAGAATCTTCCTCGTGGTGAATAGAGTAGCCATGCAAAATTTCATAGGAAACGAAAGTGATTTGGCAGCTCAAATAAGAAGTCAAAGTGCCATACCCATGAAACTCATTCCTCTCTCACCGTCAGCAGCTCCTTGCGGACCTCCCTTTTTCATAATCTTTTTCTTCTTTTAAAGACACCTACGGACACATTATCCCTCTTTGACAGCACATTTTACCTTTTTCCATTATATTTCTCTTTCATTCTGTAGACCACAGAAAATTTAGATTTCTTAAGAATGATTAAAAATAATAATTTACGAAGAGTCGAGATTTTTTCCAGATCTCGGATGTGAAACGGACTTTACCGTTGGAATCGTCTGTGAAATCTAGTATCACGTCCCGAATTGTCGAATTTGGGAATGGTCGAATTTCACGTTTTTCGAACATGTAGAGGAGTGTGGGCGCTTGGCACTTTATGGGTGACCCTAAGAGCGCCACGATGTCGAAGCTATGAAGCGAGTCGAACATGGGCTCAAGTGTGGGCCGCCGTTGACACATGACGTAATGCCGTTAGAAATCATGTGGTTGGATAAGAGGATAAGGTGTAATCCTCCTGACAATGAAATTTGACGTAATGTGGCATTGAGAGGGGCTTTTCTCTTGTCGTGCGACGAATGGATTGGAGAGGAAGAAGAGGGGAAAAGGAACAAATGGAAGAGAGAGAGGGAAAGTGTGGGATTTTTGGGGAAACCACCACCTTCTCTCCTGGAATTTCCGGCCGATCGGACCGGCGAGCTTCGACGGGCAAAATGAGATTGCTCCCCGGCAAGGGACCGTGGGTGCCGATTTCGGGGAGTTTAGAGCCGAACTCAAGGCAGGGGTTTCTGCTTGCCTTTACTTTGATTAAGGGTTATGTAATGTTGATGGGGATTTGTTGAGGCTGGATGGCCGTGATTTGTTCAAGTTTGGACCAAGTGAATAAATCTACGGAATGGTTTGGACGATTCCGCAGATCTGTTCTTGGCGATTGTGTGATATTTGTGTTATTACCGCGAGCCATCTTGTCTTGATTGTAATTTTTATTAGGCGGTTCCAAGATAGAACAACGGGTTGTACTATAGCCATGTGAGGCTAATCTTATGTTATTGTTGTAAAAGCGAATAGCATGATTTATGGAATTAATTTGTTAATATATGCGCCCAGGTGATATATTAGCATGTGTTGAATGTTTGTTGTGCAATTATATGTGCACTTAGGTGGGAGAGAAATAATCAGTAGGGGAAATTTCAACTCGCGGGCGTGTATATACTGTCGAGGAATATATTTTCAGGTACCCGGCGCGGCAGGGATAAGGACATCCCGGGACCTTAGAGGCCAGAAGAAAACGACCCGAAGATGGCCTTATCTTGTATTTTTCAAAATTACGGGCGAGACCCGTTCTTTTTGTATAAATTATGCAAATTGTAATTAAATCATTTTTGTACTTAAAATATACATTTTTATGTAATTAGGATGTGTAGGCCAAAAAGTGGCCATATTTGCACATGTATGTGTCTTATAATATGAGACGTGTGATTCAGCGGGTTGATGACGATCCAGCGGACACTCAGGTTTTTTACGGGCGATCTGAGTTCAGCTCTCATTGAAGTTATTATTATTTTGACAATTGCTAAACTTTGTTTAATTGTTTTTGTTTTGTTTATAAAACGATTTATTAGCTATCAACCTTACTATGTGTATATGTCTTATATGTATATATCATATGTATCATATATCTTTCTCATATCATATCATATATATATCATATCATCATGTATCTGTGATTCACCTTTTAAAATTGTTTAATTCGTTATAATATCGTGTTTTTTATTTGATTTGAGCCTTGTTTGAAATGTTTTTTTCTGGAGATCGATTATCCATTCTACATAAATTTATTATTATTAGAATTCAGTTCATATTAATCTTTTTATTAAAATTAACAATAAATTTATTATGATTATAACAATGTAGCATTTTTATGTCACCTTATGAAACATAATGATGTATTTCATAATTTAATTTACTAAAAATATTCCACATAAAAATATAATTTCAATATTAAATACTAGAACACACATTTGTTCGCTTAAACTAGAGTTCTTGACTCCTCCAGTTACTTTCTTATGACGCGACAACATTTCAAGTTATTGTTTTGACCAACTTTTGAAATCATCTGATTTAAGTTTAGCAAGGACCTTTGCCTTTTTTCTTTGACTAATTGGCTCTGATTTCCGTCAGCTTTTAATATCTTACAAAAAATCTAACGTGCCATGAAAAAGCCGGGGTATTTATGTCCTTTTCCCCAGTTCAAATTTTCCATTCCCGGCAAGAGTACCGCGCGTAGAACCAATTTTAGTTTATCTTACTAATTCTTAAAATGCACAATCTATTTTTATTAATAAGCTTCTAAATTATATGGTGAAATTTATTACATACAATATAAGCAATTGTTTTGGTCTTGCTTTATTTCATTTTCTTGAAACTAAGTTTCACTATGTAACCTTCGTAGTTGTAGATCCATGTTAAATTCAAGTTATAGTCCTTATAAACTCTCCTTTTTCTTTTTTAATCGATTTTATTGATTGAGATTTTTTATATATCATCTTGTTTACACTTTTTTTGAATAAACCTTTTGTGTTGGATCGGCCAGAGAACGTCCAGAATTTGCAGGCGACTACCACAATGAAAGGAGGAGCCTCAAGCCGTTAGGAAGGGCTACTATTACTAACAAAGCAACTCTAACCACAATATGAGCTACTATCTTGGCTTGCCTTTTGATAAACCGAAGGATAAGTTTGACATTTTAAAGAAAAAAGAAGCCTTACCTGTCCCTTACCAAACACCCGAATAAGTTGGTCAGTTACGTGAGAGTGAAATGAGACATCCTCTTTGTAGTATGTCAAGCTTGAACACCATATGACTTAGTTGTAATTGTGTACTTGGTCATTTACTTGCGCAAAACTTCGGGGCCATGGCTTCCACTATTACAGGGAGAGAGAAAAACAGCACGGGATAGTTCTAGATGAAGCTTGTGTGTTGGCATTCCACGATCTGCCCATATATAGGTGCTGAAACCTACAGCAATTGATTAAGCAAAGCTATCCATCAATGTTGCGTACCCAGGCTGAGACGAGTTAACCATGGGAAGGAGCTAGCAACAGTATGATTGCTAGTAAGGTGGGTTCTCCTATTTCGACCTGATCTTAGCCGGACAAAGGAGACCTACTGGCGGATGACCAGGTGGAGACTATTACTACTTGATCCACCAGTTTGACATTTCTTTTTACTTTAGATTGTCCATATCTTCTAAAGTATAACCTTCTCTTTGCTTGAATGGGAAACTCTTGTGAGGAAGAAATCACTGAAAGAGCTGTTCCAAGCAACGTATCAGTTCTTTGTTCAACAAAATATGTGCTAACTTTGCCCCGCATGAGATTAAGGCATGGCAAATGGTTTTAGGCTCTTGATCTGTATAACCACATAAATTAAGGCACATACCCTCTACTCCTCAACTACTTCAATACAAGAGACATCATGAAGCTGCTTCAAAGAACGCTTGATAAGTGGTGGCAACATCAAACTCAAATACACACGATTTCTTGTGATACATCAACTTTCAGTTTCTGATTTGCTGGTAGGGTTATTAATAGTGCATATGATTTTTCACGAATACACACCATCTTTTTGCAGTACCAAATTAATTGGTCCCTACCCACATGTGGTGAAGGTGGTGTGTTAGTAATGGCTACCACATCCTTAGGGCAGAAAAGTTCTTCAAGTAATTCAATATACCATTCGTGTGACCTGGGGATAAAAAGCTCGTAGACTTGTAAGTTCTCTAACCCCTCTATAATAGGGGTAGTGAGTTTGAGACCGTCATCATTTTTCCACCAAGCATCTTGCCAAATATTAATGGAGTTACCATCTCCTATACGCCACCTATTAGCAATGGTTACCATCATCTTCTATAGGAGTTACCATCTCTTATAAGGATAAGGCATCCTTATTTACACTTAGGTGGCGTTTGTTTTTTTTATTTAATGTTGAATAGATTTTTGGGTTGTCTACGAATAGTGTATATGGCATTAAGTATTCTAGTTGTTTCTTGTTTTTTAGCATTGGGTGGTGAGTAGGGATGTGATGAAGCAGTTATTTAGGTTCAAGATCCCACCCACTCTTAATGGAGACGGAGTTTGGTTTAAGCGTAATCAGGTTTTTAATTGGGTTTGAGTTTATTTTCTTAAATCAGAGAAAGGTTTACAGGGATTGAGTATTATTTACTCCGCCTTATCTTGATTATATTTTAAAATATTTTATTATTATTTTATTTTATACTTTAATATAAATAATAATAATAATAATTAAATTTTTAATAATAATTTATTAAAATTCATAATATTTTTCTTTTATGAAATATATTAATTTTAATATAATAAAGTAAAGAAGGAAAATATAAAAATTAAAATAAAAGTAAAAACAAAATTAAACGTAAATCCGATTTGATTGGAGACTTTCCTATCTCCTTCCTAGCCCATTTAATTTTTTAAACTAGATAAGCTGTGGACCAAAATAAATGAGCTAAGCTCTGGTCGAGGCCACCCATCCCAAACCCTCCCAAGTTATCCTTGCAGCCGAGCGTTTGTTAGCCCTTCTCCTCGTTGGGACAATAACGAAGCTTTTCTTATTTTGGCAGAAACACTTTTTCTCTCAATGTAAATGTCAAATATTTTCACTTTTTCTATTCAGAACTTTTAAAAAAAATTCAATAATAAGTAGTGAAATTTTTTAAAAACAAACAACTTAATGCTGAGAGCTATTCAGCTTTCAGCATTAAGTCCTCTCAGCGTTAAGTCAAAAAATAAAAACCCCTTAATCTTATATTATTGTGTTTTCATTCTTCACCTCTCAAATATCTTCTATGTTTAACTATCCTAATCTCATTCCTTCTACTACATCTATTCTCTATTGAACTTTTGATCCGTATATCCTATCATTAAATTATCGTTATAATTACCTTGTATCATGACCTTTACAAAGGAACTATACTTTGCATTTGATACCCTATGATCCCTATTATTATAGTATTGTCTACAAATTTTTTTTCCTTTTCCCTTTTTTTTTACCAAATCGCTATAAAGTCGATATTCTAACTACTCATGTTCTTTTAAATTCCATGGTCTTCTTTCTACTTGAAAAATTTATTATTATTTTATAGTTTGAGAATTTTTAAGTTTTTCCTTAATATGTCTTATATTCTATATAATACCTCAAACAATCTCCTAAATATTAGTAATATTGACAAAAAGTTATATAATTTATTTAATTATTAATGAGACTTTATAAACTACATAAATTTAATACCTATCATATAAGCTTGTATAATCTTTGCATGAAAATAATCTATAAAACAGTAGGAAAATTTCTGGATAATCAATAAAATTCACTAGAATTATAAAAAATTATTAAATAATTATAAGAGATTTCCTTAAAAATAAATAAAAATTAAATATTTTCCATGAAAATCTATACACAATTTAAATTTTTGGCAACAAAATTTGTAAAAATTGAATACGTTTCACAAAAAATCAATTAAAAATGTAAAATTTTGTACCGAAGATTCCATATAGGGGTGATAATTCTTTTCCGAGGGTCGTGTCAATATACAGGTATTCCACTGTATTCACTAACTCGAACACCCACACCGACACACCAGGACGCCCAACCGGGGGTCCTCGTTGACAACTCGTCAACCTCGCGGGAATTCCCGTGG
Organism: Tetrastigma voinierianum; assembly: GCA_016808115.1. Taxonomy (NCBI): domain Eukaryota; kingdom Viridiplantae; phylum Streptophyta; class Magnoliopsida; order Vitales; family Vitaceae; genus Tetrastigma; species Tetrastigma voinierianum. Next base: position 162,866 of record JAEQBH010002305.1, on the reverse strand, counting down.
ATTTCTGGGTGACCCGATACCATCACAGGTCCCATATCTGGATCTATTTTTTTATAAAAAATCAGGCAGAATCTCCTTTGTTCGGGGAGCTCTACCCAACATATAACTTGTATAACCCTAACCCATCCAGGGTCTCAAGAGAGGTAGCGATGATCACACAGGGTTCATCTGTTCATATATCCAATATACAACTATATCACAACTACTCGTGTACACCGAGTTACTCGGCATCACCTCAATACATCCCTTCATTGGGATCCATTTATTCAAATTTAAATCTAAAATATGAAAGTAAATCACTTAATTACAGCCCGTAAGAGTCCGATCACGACTCTCTTACCATAATTACATACCTACTATTTAGACAATTGTCCCAAAAGAATTTAATTACAATTCTTTTATACAAAATACTTTTTACAAAAGTAATATCAAGGCCACACATCGGCCTTCTTCATAATCCCGCCTCGCTTCTGAAAGACCGCCTCCCCGTGCTCCTAGTGCTGGGTCCCACAACGGTGAACAATGCCAAGAGGGGTACCTCCCTCTTTATAGCGGCTTACCCTCACCTAAATGCATACTTGAATTACAACTACACACATTCAAGTAAAATTATGTATGTTCAGATAATAAGATAATCTGGCCAAGTAATGTGCAAACCGATCGCCTCGCGATAAAGGAAGCGGGCCTCATTGTCTCTCGACCATTATTGATTTCTCTTAAAAGCAACACCTGGCTCCTAAAGTGGTTCATATATTTGATTCAATGTGAAAGTGGTTTGAAGAAATAAGTTATTAGTCGATGATCGAATCGGTTTGATTAGGCGACTCAATCTAATTTTTAAAACATTAATTTTTTGTTTACTTTTAAAAACACAACATTTCAAGCCTCCTCTAAAAAATCGATTATTCACTAATAAAATGAACTTTAATTTGTAACAATTGACTAAATTCACAAATATTTAGATTAATTTTGGATCAAACCATCACATGCAATAGAAAGGTGAAATGGTAAAAGGATGAATTTTTTATTTTTTATTTCTTCTTATGTATTCATTTTTACCATATACATCCTTATATCTTTGATTTTGATAAAAATATCTAATAAAATCAAGTGAAACCATTTTTGTAATCTTTTATGTTTTGTTATTTGTTTTATAAGATTCCTTAGAATATTTGTTTAATCTTTCAAATGTACTTAAAAGAGAATTTTAATTAAGATTTTGGTCATATATTATATCCATATCTTTAGTTTACCTTGAAACATGTCAATCTATCCTATCTCAAAAATTATTTTACAAATTACTTATATTTCAAAATTTTGTGTATTGGGAAGGAAAGTCATGAAAAAGACTTCCATAAAAATTTAAGCTATATCAAACCATTTTTTTTTTTGAAATATATTAAACCAAGTGAGACTAAATAGACTCAAAATTTATTATTTTTACATTGAGAAACCACTAATTAATTTATTAAAATGATAAGACAGATGAATTGATCAGCTTCTTCAAGGATCTAACTGCTTTCCTTAACTATAAGAAAAATAAAATTGACATTAAAAACAAATATGGGTATATATATATATATATACGCAACTATTGTTAAAATCAAATAAGTTGACGAAGGCAAAGAAAATGATATAATTCTTCAACATTTATTAGAAAAAATGATATAATAAATAAATTTATAGAATGAATAAAAATTTCCTTTCATTAATAAATTTTTTATAATTTTTTTTTTTGCACCTTGAAGACTACTCGATTTTCCTCTTAGAAAGTTAAATGAATTGACATACATACTTAAGTGTAATATTACTGAAAATAAACGGGGTTCAAGAATTATACGTGTTTAGCTTTGTTCAAGGCAAAACAAAAGAGAAATAAAAATTAAAGGGAACATAGTTTATAATTTTATTAATATGAGGACTATCCCGTATCCAAATGTAAAAGTCAGGACTGCTTACTTACATTTGGACAAGGCAGAGATATCATGGAGACCCCAAAAATCCAAGATTTTGGATATAAAATAGAAATTTCGCTGGAACCGATAGAACTTTCTTAGATCTCGATGACTAAAACCCGACTTTTCCGAAAGCTGCCTCAGAATTTAGCTACCACGCCGACCTTCGCTGGATTCCGAGGTGGCCTGGATTTCACGCTGGCAAGGCATTTGGATGACACATGGCAAGATAAGGGATGCCACTGGCACCATAGAAGTGTGACACTTGGCATAAAAGCGAGTGGCTCACAATTAAGCCATGTGTGGGAAGGTGATCCCATGGCTCACATCGAGCCACGCTGGCACTTATGTCATGTTATGATTTATGAAATAAGAAAATTTTGGAAAGCTGAGAGCCACACACTAAGCTGGTGAAAGGAGAAGGAAATTTTCTCACCATACGGTCAATTCTCATCCAAAGAGCGAGAAAAAAGGATCAAAGGAGAAAAGTAAGACGGAGAGAACGAGGAGAAATACAAGAGAAAATGAGAAGAGAAAAGAGAAAGAGGAAAAGAAAGCAAAACGTGGAGATAAGAGCGAAAAGTACGCAGTAGTTCGTTTCCTCCCATTTTTGGGCCGAGAGAGAGCCTTCTTCTCTAGGTTTATAGAGATCCGACCGTCTGATTCTTCAAGACAAGCAGCGGAACTTGGTCTACACCGAGAGTGACAACGCTATGGACCCTGGGCTGGGAGTTTCTTCAACTTCCAAGAGGTGGGTGATTATTCACTTGGTTTACTCTTAGCCTAAAGGCTTTATAATGGTGTGGGTTGCTTACGAGGCCATGAGAGGCCATGCATATTAGTTCCAAGCTTGAATTAATGGGGTATGGATTCATGACCTATTGCACGGATCGTATAAGCTGTGGTTTTAATTGAAATCGAAAGTTTTTAGGTATCATGGTTGTTTGATGTGATGAGAAGCGATTGGAACCAAAATGGTTCATGTTTGCTGGTGGGCCGCGGAGGTACCGCTGAGCGGTCCCAAGCTCGCGGACCTAATCGCGTGTTATCGCTGTCAATAACATGCTAAGTGTGGAAATATAATGTATTGATATGGTTTGCATGGAGGTAGATTATATGTATAAATTATAATGTTCCATGGTTTGTAAATGTTTCATGTAGTGCTCATTCATGCATGTAACATGAGGAAAAAATGCATTGACATCATGCATTTCATATGCACGGCCACATCGCTGCCGCCCAAAAAGTGCGGGTAAGGTTTATTCAGCATCGTTGTCGCGAGCTGGTCGTGAGCTCAGGGAAAAATGGGACAAAAGTCCAAGGTAGAGATTCACGAAAGTGTGTAAATGATCAAAGATAAATTACATGTTTCATGAGCAAGTCAAGTAGATCCCCTGCAGAAAGTCCCACGTTATCTAACTAGACATGAATTACCGACGATGCAAGTTCGTGAAAATGTTGAAAAAGGCGTGCGGCGTCCTACGGTGTAAACCCGGAAATCCGTTGCCCACAAAATAAAGGAAAAGAATCAAAATCAGTTTTTGATAAATAAAATTGGAGGGTGTCCAATGGTTTAGTCATGGTGTGTGACAGGTTTTAGTCACGCTTGGCATTCCAAGTGAGGGAGCTCATGGGACTCGGGGTCATAAGCATGAGGGGTTGCATCTCATGCATACAGGTGACATTTCATATAGAGAATAATTGTATGGAATGTGATTGATTGTTTATATATGCCATTGCATATGCATTTTAGTGGGGAGGAACCTTATAGAGAATTTTCTACTCGGGCTTTGCTCACACTCGGCCGTGGGACCCCCTTTCTCAGTACAGACTATCCAGGAGACGGCACCCCAAGAGAGGTAGTTTTTGAGAAGAAACAAAATGTGGCTTTAAGTAAATATTTTGTAAATATATATAAAGCTTTTTGTAGAACAAGCATGGAACCTATGAGAAAATAGTTGAGACATTTTGTTTTTTATGCGTATGGATATATGAGCCCATGTGGCTATTTTACTCATGTGCGTGTCTCTTAATACGAGACATATAGAATTCCGCAGGTTGACGGGTAGTCAATGGACCCCCGGAAAATGGGGCGTCACAACTTCAATGCTTTGATCATCCAAGTCAAAAATACATAGATGTCGACGTTGAGTGAAGTAAATAGAATTTGTTTTAACATGAGGATTTGAAACAAGAGAAGACCTTCCTTGATATTCCGAGAGAAAAATTGTTCGTTCACCAATATCTTTCACTTCTATCCATGCATCCTTCGAATAGTCCAATCGGAAAATTTCAAATGTTGAAACAACTTTATAACTTAAAAATGATGCTGAGTAAATCTTGTAAACTAATAACATCTCACCGTTACATTCAACTAGATAAGAGTCGTAGAATACTTGTCCTTCTTGTAACCCTAATGAGGGTTTTTCTCCATTTATCAATTTCTTAAAGTGGACAATTGGATCTTTAAAATCAGCCTTTACAATATCTCCATGTGGTGCCACCAAGGCATAAATATTTCCTTCATCAAGGGTTACAGTTAAAAACGAGTTGAATTCAACATCAAATAGAAACTCTTTTCTAACAAACTCAGCATCACCCGGTCTCCATAACATAAGGAAATCTTTAAAAACAACGAGGAGATGGGAATTTGGATCGCTTGGAGGCAACCATAAGATGCAATATTCGCTTGTGCTATATTCTATTGGAGGAAGTTCAATCATCTCCATCGAAACAAGGTTTAGAAGAGAACAATCATGTGAAGTATAATCTCTTAGTACCAACCATCCATAAGAAGAGCAAGAGCTTATGATATACCTTTATCACACACCCCGATGATTTCGAATAATAATAATTCTTTGATATATCAAAAAATGTTTGTCTTTGTGCATCTTGTCCGTGAGAAATCATAAGCCAAGGCCGTGATTGACAAAGAGGAGGAGGAAGAGAGTACCCAACTCTATTTTCCATGATTCTTTACTTCTCTTTACAATGAAAAGAAAAAATGTCTCAAAATTTTCTACATTAAAATAGAATCAATCAGTTTTATTGTTAAACAAAAAAAAAGAAAGAAAAGAAAAGTAGTTCTTAAAAATTACAATAAATGGAATGTAAAATATCTAACATTAAATATAATAAATTAAAACAATTAACTGTGATATGATTGGATAAAAAAAAACTTTAACATGATTAATTATATAAAATTTCTTAACAACTAAAATTGTGAAATAATAAATAAAATAATTAAAACGTAGAAACATTAAAACGTTTTGCATTAATAATTATCGCAACCAAGAGCCCCATAATTTACTATTTGTTTCTTTTTATTTGTGAGTCTTTTTCTATTGTGTTTTATGATTTGTTTTTCCTAAATGTCTTTAAAATTTTGCCAAATTTTTTACGGTTGCCTTTTAGCATTGCTATTACTTATACCTTGTGGGTATAAACTTGTATGAAAAAAAATCTAAATTTATAAACATGAATTTGAAGGACCTACGTGTATGAATTTGTAGATGGTAAAAAGATGAAAATATATTTAAATTTATATGTTTTCTTAATTACCGATTCTCATCCTACAAATAAAATATAACCTCATGTATTTAAAAACAAACCCAAAGAGGTGAGGTATAAGGAAGGAAGTGAGTCTTAGGTTCGAGTTCAATAGATAATATTATAATACAAGGTAACCAAAGTGTTTAGGAGTAAAAAAAAAAAAAAAAAAACCCCAAGATAAATTCACTGCACAAAGAAACAAGTAACAATCAAATAAAAACTGAAAGCAAAAATATCATACCGACTATTAACTATCAACAATAAATATCGCTGAAGAGAAAATTGCCCTCGCTCTACTCTTTCAAATTCAAAAGCAAGTGCCTATTTATAAACTTCTTGTTTTGGTTCTTTTTTTCTTTTTTTTCACCGCTGTTTGTTTCAATAAGGAAATATTTTCTAGTATCAAACTCTAGTAATATTCCTTTTAAACCAATATTTCCAAATATCAAACTTTAGTAATATTCCTTTTAAAAGATGGATACGCTTTGGATAAGTATTTTAAAAAAATATATTAATTTGAAAATAATATTCTAAGATTTTTAAAATTATTTGAAAATAATATTTCAGATAGATAAGATTAAAATAATAATATTTTAGAGTTGTATATCTAGTAATAAACTGATTTGAGTTAATAAACTTAAAATTAAAATGATTAATTATATTATCATTCTTTAGTGGTTAAAGGTTGTGTAAAGACATAGGAAAGAGATATATTAGAGAGTCAGGGTTCAGTATATTACATAGTTGTAATGTAAAGTAAATAAGTATGAAAAATTTACATAAATGATTCTCAATTTTTTATTTTTTTTATTTTGATGTCTCAACTTTATTTTTGTTCAATATATGATGCTTATAGAAAATGTGACTCACATAATATTCCATATCATATAAATATAATAAATTATTTTAAATAACTTTTAATGAGGTGAAGTGATCTAATTAAGGTCATTTATTTAAATATAATAATATTTAGGGGATTATATTTTTATAACTCTTAGGAATAATATCTTTCGACAACTGTTTATATATTTTTTAGATTACTTTTAGAAATTGTGTTTATATCTGAATTGGTATTTGATCAGAAGAGAAATATTTGGAATATTTTGCAATTAGGAAACTTTCTTCAATATTTCACAAGAGGTCTATTATAAATATGTAGGATAGAAATCTCTTATTTAAAAAAGAAAAAAGAAAAGAAAAGGGGTCTAACTCGAAGAGAGAATGGCTGAAGCTTTGGATGAAAAAGAGAGCATGGTTAAAGTTTTCGCGATCGAAGAAAATCATGGTTCGGCCTGATTTTGCCGACGTAACTTTTGAGTCTCGATAATGACCATGTCTCTCGTTTCTCGAAAGAGATTATTATATTTTTGATATCGTATGTAAATCATGGAGCCTCACCGACCTCCGTCGCAATCGCAATTCTCCGATCTAAGTGATTATTCAAGATTACATGAATCTCCGCTATTAATGTCAATATCAAAGAGATCAGGTAGATATAATTTCTTTCATCCTCTTCACCACACATATTATATGGATCTTCCAGAATTGTTAAACAAAAAAATCTTATATTCTAAAGATGGGTGGTTACTGGTTATGGGAGGAAAGTATGCTAAAGAAAAACAAGTTTTTTTCTTTAATCCCTTTACAAGAAAGAAAATTGATCTTCCGGTGATTTACCACCGTGATACCCGTAGATTCACTAAATCTCGCCTGTCTCTCCAACTTCTAAGGATTGTAGTGGTAGGAATAATGAACTTACTTCTTGATGGAAATTGTCGTTATCAAACCCGGAGAAGATGATCGGGAGATAAGATGTCGACTGAAAGTGATGAAAATTATCCCCAGAAGAAGTTTTGTATATCTTCCAATCCTTATTTTTGTGGATAATTATTGCTACTGTTGATGTTGATGGAAGGTATGATTTCGATCCCCTTGATGATTGTGAAAAATAGTTTGAATTTTATGGGATGACTCACTAATTTAATAACGAGATTTCACCGATTCAAAGTTTCATGGTTGAAAGTGATGGGGAATTGATTGCCATTTTTCTCAAATAAAGAATGGAAGGATTGCTTCAAAACTGTATGTATCTTAAAAGTAATCTGGGTAATGTAAAGATTTAGCGACAAGGTTATATATTTGAGTAATGGTGGTTCTGGTAGAAAAAGAAGGGTTTCGTAATAATAATAGGATATATCTTCCTATGCTTTACGACAACAATAAGGTCGTTATATTCTACCCACCTTAAAAACTCAAAGATATCATTGCAACGATATGATTTTTCCAAAGCATTCGCCTTATCATATCAAGCATCTTTTCATTCTCGTATGGATTAAACCCAATATAATAAATGCGTACTCACTCTTTAGTAATAACCTATTTATGATTCATTACTACGTCGTTTCATATAATAATAATGACTTGTTTTCATTTTCAATAGGAATTACCTACCTATTTGGTACATGCATGCCTTTTTTTTTATCTTTTGACATCTGCTCACCTCTTACAATATACTATATCGCCAAGTAGTTTATAGTGGTGTGTGTGTGTGCGCTTATTAAAATTCTACACTACACCATTTCATCAACACTAAAGAACTTCCATGAAATGTGCGCGCTTATTAAAATTCTACACTACACCATTTCATCAACTCTAAAGAACTTCCATGAAATTAGTTTGTGATTTTTAATATTTATGCATAAATGATCTTAGGACTTTGGCCGATGAGCCACTATAATGATTCGGTTTGGTTTCTACATGGTAATCATAACTAATTTCTTAGGAAAAATTAAAATTTATATGTAATGGTTTTCACACATTCAAAGGTAAGTATGGCCTATAATTTATTTGTTTTTTATTACTTTTGATGATGCTTTTCAACCGAACCCGGGCTGAGCGGGGGTCGCCGGGTTGGACCCGATTGCTCGTGGCCGATGTGCTCTGGATTGTCTCGGCTGAGGTAGGGATTGCCGCACCGTTGGATCCGCAGCCCTGGCTAGCACTTCTCTGCAAAAACCGAGGAAAACAAGGGGGTCGGCGAGGGCTTTGCCCGTAGCCGCTCCGATGCCAAAGTCAGATTCTTCCTTGAGAGAAAAGAGAGAATGTTTAGAGAATTAGTATTGGCATCTGAATCAGCGTACCTTTCACCGATGGGGTGGCCTTGTATTTATAGTGGATGATCGTCTGATGACTAGGAGTCCCCTCCCATCTGAGGCTATGTTTCCTCATATCGTTAGCCTTGTGATTTGTGCTAAATCTGATTAGTCAAGGGAGTTTATTTTGGGATAATCCTCCTTCTTTTATTGGAGGATTCCCGCTAACTGCCTTTCTATTACTTCTTTCAACCCACGACAATAGGACTTGATTGGACCGAATAGGTTATTATCTTTTAGGAATATTCTATCTTCTCGTTATCGAAGGATTCGTCGACCGGTCGAATACGGCCTCCCTATTTTTCCAAACCCATGTTCGGGGCCTAATGAGCCTGACCTCCTTTGGGCCGCTATGGAGGGACATGGTGGGGGGCACTCCACCCCCATCGCCCATCGGGCCGGGCGAGTGGGATACTCCTATCCACCCCATATCCCCATCACCGCCCCTCACTTCAGGTACCCGACCGCGTGCAAGGGTCAATTGTTCCTCGCGCCGGACCGCCATTTCCTCACAAGTGTCCATCTGATTAGCCCCGTCGCCGCCATTGGGTCGGATATTAATAATGACCTGCTCGCTACCGCCTTCCTCGCTTGACGACTCCTTCCGCTCTTCCTTCCTGCCTCTTAACCTTCTATTTATTTGGCGCTTTCAGGTTTCTCGTCGCCTTCCCGATTCATTGGTCCCGCTTACGTGTTTCGTTTAAATCATTCGCTTGCGATGCTGGCTCGACCTTCTTCATCTTGCGTATCCATGCTGGCCCCTCCCTGGCTGATGTCGATTCGGAGCCCAGATAGGAAGCCCCCAATGCTCGATCGTCGTCAATCCCCCAGATGCTCCTGCGGCGCCCCTCCTTTGGGTAAAGGCAAAAGGAAAATAAACCTGATCAAATATCCTAAGGGGTCGGATTTCCTCAAAGTTGCCGTTCGTCATGCCATGAAAGTGGGACCGCCGTAAGGTCAGCCCTTCATACAGTCGATTATTGAACGACACCGTCCTCTTCCCGGTGTTCGTATGGTCCCCCGATTTTCGACCGTTAATGCTACCTCCGCGTCCTAATGGTGTGTTTTTCGAGGTCGCATTTGATAACGGCCTCCGCTTCCATCGCACTTTCATCAGCCTGTGTTCTTCAAGATTTTCATATCCGCTCTTTCCCTAACCCGCCCCTAATGGTCGGCATTTGCTGGGTTTGTCGGTCTTTTTTTAGAGACAGGGACTCGCGCCCTAATGGCTGCCCGATCTTTTTAATTGAGCTACACCACGAGGGGTTTATTTATTTTCCCCTAGACGTCCGAGCCCCTGGTGATTTCTGACCTTCCTTCTTCTCATAGGACATGGAAAAGTTCTCGATATTTCTTTGTCGGGCTCCAATCGAGTACAACTCTTGGGACAAAAGGAAGACACCCTAGGCGCATCTTAACGTGAGCACCCCCCGATAACCTTCGTGAGTATCATCCTTACTCTTTGGTTTAATCCAATTCAAAAGCCTGGCCGAATGCTCCCCGACCCAAGCCCCTTATATTTTTGGGATGCTCGACTCAGCTTAGCGACGAAGATACCACGTCGCTTCTTGTTACCTAAATGCTCGGCTGCTCCTACGCTAGAGCCATTAAGGCCTGATGTCTCCCAGCTCATCCCGGGCCTGAAGTCCACAAAATCTTCCTCGTCTAGTGCTCCCGCCCCTCTTCTACCTGAGTTTTCTCGGGGCCCGTCGGTGGGTCGCCTCCTACCCGAGGGAGTCTTAGCTCATCCGGAAGGGATATCCTCGAAACCCTGAAAGTGCAAAGAGGAGGAAATCGCACTCTCCCAAGAGGGATCGCCCACCGCAACAAAGTTCAGGAGATTGTAGCACCTTCAAGTCCCCCATCCCAGCTGTTCCCGAGCGGTCCCGCCCCTCGCTGGCCGAGATCCTCGGTTCTTGTCTGCTCTCTTCTCCGAGCCCATCGCAGAGGGGCGGGGGAATCCTTCGAGCGAGGCGCGATCAAGGCGCTTTGCCCTAACTATAGGGAACGCCCAGACTCGTCAAGCCATCTCCGGAAGTGGTCAGCGTCGAGGAGAAAGAAACAAAATCAAGGTCGATGAAGTCAAAGATTCTTTCGCTATCCAATGCCGAACTTTCTACTGGTGCCGCTTTCATCCATCCTCAACGACTCGATATCGAGAGATCAAAGGAGTTGCTTCGGTCACGAGGCTCCTCGCCTCGCTTTTCGTGATTTTGCTTCAGAAGCTTATAATTATGCTAACTCTCCGCTCGGCTCAGTGTCGAGTTTCAATTTTGTGCTGACCTCATAGCCGCCACTACTTGAAGGGGCTCGCTCGAAAAAAGCCAAACTCCGAATGAAAAACATGCAAGGATCGCCTCGAATTTAGGCGCGAAAGCCACCACTTTGACTTCTGAGCTGGACGAGCCAAGTGTGGACGAAAAGATTTGTCCGAAGAAATGTAAAGACTTACGTTAGATCTGAAGATACTTCACTCCGCCGTGATCTGCCGAAAGTGTGGGAAGGCGAGGTCCCAGGTAGCTTCGACGACCGAGGGAGAGCTTCGAGAGGTTCGAGACGAACTTCAGGTTCTGCAAGATGATTTGATCGAGGCTCAGGCCTTTAATCTCGCCCAGAGCGAGCTTCACCTGTTAGGAGGAACTCATCATCTCCCCTGGCGAACAACTGGATTTGCAAATGGAGTCACACTACGGCCACCTGGCAGTGGTTCGACGCAATGGAGAAACAATCCCAAATGGCTCGCCGCGAGATTTCGAGGGCAAGGGCATTGCTAGAGCTGCTAGGCATAGGTCTACGGCGTAGTTTATCGAGACGGCTAGCGGAGTGTCGCCCGGATGCATGTGAACTTCATCACAACGTGGTGATATGGTTGTTCAGAGGGACGAGGTCATTAGGCAATTGCGGGACCAGGCTGGTGCTCAGTGGGCTTCTGGATGGCTTGCTTTTCAACAGAAAGCCGCTCTCGCGTACCCCGATCTGGATTTCGACTTTGACCTCCCAGTGATGGAGAAAGTCTTTAGTACAAGCGAATCCCGAACTGATACTCATCTTTGAGGCCCCTTCTCGATCTTCTTCGTCGATACTTATGACATTCGAGGCTCGTCTCCGCTAATTTTATTATGCTTTTTTTTTTTTTTTGCTAGACCTGGGGCCTACTACCTGTATTAACCTTCTTTTAATGGATACTCGCTGTAAAACCCCAACCTTATTGAATGTTATAATAGTAGTTATTGAACTGATTTGAGGTCTAATGATAGAAGCGAGAGTGGATTAGAATTTAGAACGCTCTGGACATCATTTGGGCATGAAGTTAAGCGAGAGTGGGAAAGGGTGTTGATATTCGGAAAGAAAGGGAAGTTAAGTCCTCTCTATATGGGACTTTGTAAATTATGAAATAAATTGGAGAGGTAGCGTCTTGGTTGAGGTTGCCACCTAAATTGGCCAGAATACATGACATATTTTACATTCTATGCTTGAAAGTATATGACGGATTCTTCACATGTGTTAAGAAGAGATCAACCGGTTGAATTGAAGAAGATTTGGCGTGAAGAAAGACGGTTAAAATTGATCGAAATGATTAGGTTCTTTGAAACCAAGTTCCCTTTAGTAAAGGTGTTTTGGATGAATCACGGTAGAGAGGAAGCAACATGAAATTTAAATTTCGAGGGCGAAATTTTATAAGGAAGGAGTGATTGTAAAGCGCAGACCTTATTGAATGTTATAATAGTAGTTATTGAGGCCCGATTTGGTGCAATGATAGAGCGAGAGTGGATTAAATTTAGAACGCTACGGACATCATTGGGCATGAAGTGAAAATTTTCGAAGAATTGTAACGGTGCCCCTAATGAATAGTGATTTTTCTTATTTTATCAGGATGGAGGGTTCCCGAGTTTTTAAGAAAATTTAGGTTCCTATGACTTTGAAGCGATATTTAGAAGATAATGGGAGATTTAAGTGAATAGTGATTTAGGATGAATTGGAGCACATTGCTGAAATTTTGGAGGTGGTAGGAAATGCAATGTCGGAATCAATCGCCAGGTCTAAACGGCTGAAGCGGAGTGAAAGCGAGGTCCGTTTGGATAGTTTCCGAGCGTCACGACGTAATTCGGGATAATATGCAGCTATTGTCGAATTTCCGATTTTGTGATTTTAAATACGATTTCGTTGATTTCGAGAGCTTTGGTATCACTTGTGAAGGATTTAATTTGAATAATTCATGGTTAATTTGAAGTTTGAGCGACCATAGAATATTTTTTGACATTTAATCGGTATAAAGCGGTATAAGTGAAGCCCGAGATAAAATGCTATAAAGGGATATATTTTCTTGTGAGAGCCAATTAAAACCTTTCTTAATGACTAAGTTATGAATAAAATAATGAGTTAATGGATTTGTGATTCATTAGAATGGACCAATGAGCTTCTTTGGTTCAAGGAAATTTTAACCCAGAAAAGTGGAAAGGGCAATTTTGTCAAGTGTGAAGCAAAATCTAAATTTAAGGGATTAAGTTGGCTCAGAGGAGGAGGAGAACCCGTGGGAGAGAAAGGAGAGGGAAGAAAGAGAGAGAAAGAAAGGAGAGAAAGGAGAAGCAAGAAGAAAAGTGAAGGGCAGTATGAGATGTGATTTTTCTCCTCACATTCAAGCTTTCAAGTGATCTTCAAGTGGTAATCAAGGAGAGGAGCCAAAGGAAACTCAAGAAACAAGTAAGTTTCATGGTGGGAAAGTTAGGGTTTAGTCTTTTCCATGTTTAATGTCTTAAATTCTGGTATGGATGTTAAATTATTTGATGGTATTTAAGGTTTAATGGTGCTGAATTTAATATCAATTGAGGAAAGCCATGGTTTGAGTTAGAGGTTTTGACAAAATCAAGTGAGTAAGGGTTAGGGTTTGATAGTGAATTGTGTGTGTTATGTTGAAATGGGTATAATGCATCAGATTTAAGTGTTTAGAGTGAAAGAAAAAATGGAAGAAACACATTTTTGGTCAATTTTGGGCCTTAAGTCTCGGTACAGGAAATGTCCTGTTTTCTGTTTTGACCAGTTTTGGTAGTTTGGCCATAACTTGCTCAATTTTGATACGATTTGAGTGATTTAAGTGGATGTGTAAAATAGGCAGAAGGAGAACAAAACTTAAGAAGGTATCGCCAAATTCTGATCCTAAGTGGCATAAATATTCACTTAAAGTAGGACCATGTGCAAGCCAAATTCTGGTTCCAGTTTTGAACATAGATTAGCCACGGTTATTTGGACGTAAAGTGAGTTTCGGTGCTCCGAATTAGGTGATTCCAATTGGAATAGAACCCTTAGCACCTTAGCTTTAAATGAGTATAAGGACATAGTGTCAAAATATGAAGTCAAGACCTCGGAAAATGAGTAATACAAACTGTCACTAGAAAAATCGGTAAAATGACTAGTTGGCATGAAAATGCCATAACTTTAGTTTGGATGATCCGATTGGATTGATTCCAATTCCTAAGTAAAATAGATTCCTAGAGGAATAATAATATAGGAATGAGTGTTTATGGTGGATTAAATGGAAATTATGGTTAATGTGTAATTGTGATTTTCTTGGAAAAGGTGAAAAGGACTATCGGACGGGAGCAGGGAGGGCTCAGGGAAGCAAAGCGGGATTGAAGCGGATAATTGTGAGTGAAAATGATATTTTGAAAATTGAGTTTTTAAAAGTGAATGATTTAATGTTAAACTAAAAGTTTAATGGAAATGTTTATGTAAATGTTAAGGCATATGGAAATGTTTATCTTGCATCAATATATATTTATATGTATATGAAATATGTATGCATATATTAGAAATGTTTTATCTTGCATCAATATATATTTTATATGTATATGAAATATGTATGCATATGTTAAGAGTATTATGAAAGTTTAAAAATGTGTAAAGAATGCATATGTGTTTAATGATAAAGTAAATGATTTAAATGGATTTATAAATGTATTTTGAAGAAATGTTTTGCGATGGATTACCACTAAACCCCCTATATTTGTTATGACTGATATCGACGAAGTACTTTAAGCGTGTAAGGATTTAGAGGGTAAAGTTATAGGTTACTAGCGAGGGAGGAAATAGGTGTCTAAGTAATATCCTTACACGTTATAAAGTGCTATGGCCCCGGAACCCTATGCAAAGCGTGAGTTTCTCCCGCGTAGTGAGTTATATTTGGAATATTATTTGTCCCTCACCGTCGGTACCGGAAGCTTGTTCGGTGTGTTTATTCCAGGTTCCATCGAAGAAAGAAGAAGGAAATAAAAAAGAAAGTTTGAGGGCATAAATGTTTAAGGCATAAATGGATTTTTAAATGTATAAGTATGTATTACTTTGATATATCTTGAAAATGTTATCTTAAGAGCATAAATGGATTTTTAAATGTATAAGTATGTATTACTTTGATATATCTTGAAAATGTTATCTTAATGAAAATGTACACTCAACTGGGCTCCTTTAGCTCATTCTTTTCCTATGTTTCAAAACACTTGTTTCGAGGACCGAGATAGGTGCACGGGTAGAGCGTCCCCGGTCTGCGGAGTCGTCGAGCCATCAGGCGACACCTGTGATTTCATTGTATATATAATTTTTCATATTGTATATGTTGAATATTTTGTTATGGATATATGTATATGTATAAAGTTGAAAAGGAACTACGTGGGCTTTGATCCTCAGTGGACGAGGTACGTAGGCGGTCGGCTTAAGTCCGGCTCAAGCCCAATCTTTGGATAAAAACAAATGCATGGATTTGAAGAAGTTTCAAATGTTTTGATGATTGAAATAAATAAATAATATATATGTATATATTGTGTTTGATTTGGTTGTGGACGAGGAGTCCTAAAGCCTTGGAGTTGGGAAGTTGAGGATGGAAAGATTAAGTGTTTTTAAATGTTTCGCGAGGTTTTGTAAATTTGGGAAAGTCAGAAAAAACGGAGGAAACTCTAGCCCGATTTTATGAAAAATCCAAGTGTTTGAAAAACAAAAGAAAAGAAAAGAAAAAAAAAATTTATCACTTCGCTTCCGCATTATTTTCTAAAGATATGTTAAGGATTGTAAAGGGGTTCGCTCCATGGATTTTATTTGACTGTTTTAAGGAAAAGTTTCTATATCCATTGGGTGCAGAGATCCCTCAGTTTCATGAGGTTAATGGGGTGGGGATCCTTCAACGTGGTATCGAGGCGAAGTTTTGAAAATGTTATAAAGATTTGAAAATTTTTATTTTTATATGATTGTTTAATGTTTTCTTTTAAGATTTCAAACAAAAAAACAAAAAAAAAAAATTTATGTGATTTAAAATCATATATGCATTACATGACATATTAAAATTTTGAATTCACGAGAAAAATGCGTCGTCGGCCAGGCTACCCGCCCACCGGAGAGCTCTGAGGCGAGTAGTACCACCACTGAGGAACATGTTGATGAGTGCAACGTATGTTTCCTCCACCAGCGTCTGACTAGGGCTGCCACCACCTCTTGAGGTCGTGGGAGGACAGATACCTTTAGAGCGGATGGCTCGGATGTTAGCCTGACATTTAATCGGCCAGTGGTAGGCCGGTGTCCATTGAGAGGAGTAAGGAAATTAGAGGCAGAAATTATGTGTTATAGGAGATCTGGAAAGGCATGAGTATTGGCTAGAGGGTAATAGGACAATTGAAAATGCATGGGTTTAATTTAGCTTAAGTGAATCAATGACATTAAGTGAATTATTAATTGTAATTGTTGAAAGAAAATGGAAGAAATTGAAGACATGATGATGAATGTGTAACAGGTAGGATTTTGCCACCCTAGGAAAAGTATGGAAAAGTTGATTGTTACAATAGAGTGATTATTGGAGACTAGGAGTTTTGGCAGATTTGATATTATTAGATATCCATGACTTGATGTTATATTAGGCATGGATTTACTATCCAGACATCATCTTTACAAAGGATTTTTATAGGAAGGAGTTAGGTTCTATAAGCGAGGAAGGCAGAGGTTGTTTTTATGTGGGTTACGGGAAAATACTACCTACCAATAATATGGCGATTATGTGGGCTAGTGAAATACTTAGTTATATCAAAAGGTACCTAGCTTATGCTATTGAGGTGAGGATAATAGACGTCGAATGGAAGATATTCGATAGTCAAATAATTTTCCGGATGTATTTCGGAGGATCTTCTAGAGTATATATATATATATATATATTAATTTTAGGTAAATGACCCTAGAATGGAACCAATTATAAGGCACCTTATATGATGGCTCCTTAAAAGTTGAAGAATTGAAAGAATTGAAATATAAATGGATGAGCTTGTGGTAAGGGTTTGTGTTAAAATATGAGTACTTAAGCCTTGAGAGTCTTAGGTTCTGTTTATAAAAAAAAAAAATGATGATGAAAGTTTAGATTGTATATTGGTTCAGTTGAATAAAGTGAAAATACGCAATCAACACCCCATTTACGGATTAGTGATCTTTTGATAAATTACGAGGGCGAGGGTATTTTGAAAATGGATCTAAGCTCGAGTTACCTCAGATTAAAGATTGGGTCAGAGAGGATGTTCCTATGACCTTTGAAAACACGGTATAGGCATTATGAGTTTTTAGTCATGCTAGTTGGACTAACTTATATTCAGCCGCTTTTATGGATCTTATCAGATAGGATCTTTCGGCCTTATTTAGATCAGTTTGTTATAGTATTCATTGATGACGGCTAATCTATTTAAGCGTGTAGAAGATCATGAAGACATCTAGAGTAATTCTATTTGCCCAGTAGCCAAACTTAATGAAATTCTAGTTACAGTTAGAGCGGTGTTGCCTTTCTAGGCATGTGATTTGATGAAAGGGGTTTAATTCAGTCTCAAAAGATTGAAAATTGTGAAGCTGAAAACCACCTACAAATGTGACGAGAGATACGAGAATTTTCTAGGTTAAGCGGTATTTATCGGAAGGTTGTTAAAGGGATTTTCAAGTTAGCGGATCCTTTGACTAAATTGTAAGAAAGATGAAAAAGTTTGTATGGTAGAGACATATCGAGAAAAAGATTCGATGAACTAAAGGAATTTGACCTTAGCCACCCAGTTCTTACAATTCCGTCGAGCGAGAAGGATATCTGAGTATATTGTGATGCTTCTAGGCGGAAGCAGGGAGTGAGTTAATGCAACATGAAAATGTGATAGCATATGATTTAAGGCAATTGAAAAAGCATGAAGCGAATTATCGAGACATAACTAGAGTTGGTTGTTGTAGTCTTTGCTCTACGTATATGGAGGCGTGCGATATGGAGTTGCATGTAAAATTTTACAGAGATCACAAGAACATGTAATATTTATTCACATAGAAAAAGTTAAATGAGACGGGAGAGGAGATGGGTTGAACTCATTAAGGATTATGAGTGCCTTGGAGTACCATCGGGAGTATTTAATGTGGTAGCGTGCTCTTGATAGGAAGCCCTCTTTGGTTCCATATCTCACCCTCAAGAGTTGTGTACCTCCCTAGATTTATGGAATTGAGGTCTTTAGGTGCGAGACTAGAAGTGTGAGATATTAGTCACATTGCTAATAGACAAGGTAAAGGGAGCTATAGACTCAAGATACGATCATGATTAAATTGAAAAGGGAAACTGAGTACGGGCGATTAAAAGGATTTTTAATACGGGCATATGGTATAGTGATGATAGGTCACAGGTTATGTGTACTAGATGTGGGAAGATTAAAGAAATAAATTATGGGAGAAACTCACTCTTACATATCACGATGTATCGAAACTAAAATGTATCATATTTAAGGGAATACTAAAGGTGGAGGGGTATAAAGAAAGATGTTCTGGAAATTTATTTCTAAATGTCTCATTTGTCAAAAAGTTAAGGTTGAGCATCAAAGATTTGCGGGGTTCTTATAGTCTGCCGATCCCTCGGTGGAAATGGGAGAGAATCATGATGGATTTTTTTTTCCACTTTGCCAGAGTGGTTATGACGTGATATAGGTGATTGTGGATAGATTGACGAAATCAATCAATTTCCTACCTATGGAAAAATAGTGACTTAGTTGAGAAGTTGGCTGAGTTGTATATAAAAGAGATTGTACGACTTCACGGATGACCAATCTGAAAGAGCCATACAGACATTGGAAGTTATGCTCAAGGCTTGTGTGTTAGAGTTTAAGGAAGTTAGGAAAGACATTTACCATTAATGGAGTTTTCCTACAATAATAGTTATCATGCAAGCATTGAAATGGCGCCTTATGAGGCCTTATATGGAAGGAAGTGTAGGACTCCATTATGTTGGGATGAGGAAGGGGAGAGAAAATTTTTAGGTTCGCCGATTGTTCGGGCTACAACGGATAATGTCAGTTATCGGTGATAAGATTAAATATAGCTCAAATTGACGGGAAAAGTTATGTTGATAACCCGAGGAGAGATTTGGAATTTTAGGTGGGGGATCGAATTGTTATTTATGAGGATATCACCACAGGAAAGGGTGTTGATATTCGGAAAGAAAGGGAAGTTAAGTCCTCTCTATATGGGACTTTATGAAATTATGGAAATAATTGGAGAGGTAGCGTCTTGGTTGAGGTTGCCACCTAAATTGGCCAGAATACATGACATATTTTACATTTCTATGCTTCGAAAGTATATGGCCAATTCTTCACATGTAGTAGAGATCCAATAGGTTAGATTGAAAGAAGATTTGGCGGTATGAAGAAAGACCGGTTAAAATTGTTGATCGAAATGATTAGGTTCTTTGAAACAAAGTGATTCCTTTAGTAAAGGTGTTTTGGATGAATCACGGTAGAGAGAGGCAAACATGAGAATTTAAATTCGAGACGAAATTTTATAAGGAAGGGTGATTGTAAAACCCCTTATTGAATGTTATAATAGTAGTTATTGAGCGATTTGAGGGTCTAATGATAGAAGCGAGAGTGGATTAAATTTAGAACGCTACGGACATCATTTGGGCGTAGAGTGAAAATTTTTCGAAAATTGTAACCGAGGTGCCCTAATGAATAGTGATTTTTTTTCTTATTTTATCCGGATGGAGGGTTGCAAAGGGATTTTAAAGAAAATTTCAGTTCCCTATGACTTTGAGCGATATTTAGAAGATAATGGAGATTTAAGTGAATAGTGATTTCCACGGATGAAAATTGGAGCACATCTTGAAATTTTTCGGAAATTGGGCGAATCTGAAAATCTCGATGTCAATCCATGAGTCTAGCAGGCGAAGCGGAGTGAAGCGAGGTCGTTTGGATAGTTTCGAGCGTCGAGCGTAATTCGGATAATATGCAGCTATTGTCGAATTTCCGATTTTAATGATTTTAATCGATTTGGTGATTTGAGCGACATCCACTGTGAAGGATTTAATTTGAATAATTCATGGTTAATTTGAAGTTTGAAGCGACCATAGAGCTGTACGACATTTAATCGGTATAAGCATTATAAAGGTGGCGAGATAAAATGCGCTAAAGGATATATATTTTCTTGTGAGCCAATTAAAACCTTTCTTAATGACTAAGTTATGAATAAAATAATAGGTTAATGGATTTGTGATTCATTAGAATGGACCAATGAGCTTCTTTGGTTCAAGGGAAATTTTGGCAAGTGGGAAAGGGCAATTTTGTCAAGTGTGAAGCAAAATCTAAATTTAAGGGATTAAGTTGGCTCAAAAAGGAGGAGAACCCGTAGGAGAGAAAGGAGAGGGAAGAAAAGAGAGAAAGAAAGGAGAAAGGAGAAGCCCAAGAAAGAGAAAAAGTGAAGAGCGAAGGTATGAGATGTGATTTTTTTCTCCTCATTCAAGCTTTCAAGTGATCTTCAAGTGGTAATCAAGGAAAGAGCCAAAAGCTTTCAAGAAACCAGTAAAGTTTTCCTTTATGATGGAGAAGTTAGGGTTTGATGTTTTCCATGTTTAATGTCTTAAATTCTGGTATGGATGTTAAATTGATGGTATTTAAGGTTTAATGTTGCTGAATTTAATATCAATTGAAAGCCATGGTTTAGGTTAGGGTTTTGACAAAGATCAAAATTGAGTAAGGGTTAGGGTTTGGTAAGTGAATTGTGTGTTATGTTGAAATGGGTATAATGCATCAGATTTAAGTGTTTAGAGTGAAAGAAAAATGGAAGAGAAACACATTTGGTCAATTTTGGGCAGCAGTCTCAGTACAGAAATGTCCTGTTTTACATTTTGACCAGTTTAGTGGTTTAGCCATAACGCTCAATTTGATACGATTTGAGTGATTTAAGTGGATGTAAATAGACTTGAAGGAGAGCAAAACTTAAGAAAGAAGGTATCGCCAAATTCTGATCCTAAGTGGCATAAATGTTAACCATAAAGTAGGACCATGTGCAAGCCAAATTCTGGTTCAGTTTTTGAACATAGATTAGCCGGTTATTTGGACGTAAAGTGAGTTTCGGTGCTCGAATTGGGTGATTCAATTGGAAGACTGAACCCTTAACATATAAAAAACTTTAAATGAGTATAAGGACATAGTGTCAAAATATGAAGTCAAGACCTCGAAATGAAGTAGCCACAAACTGTCACTAGAAAAATCGGTAAAATGACTAGTTGGCATGAAAATGCCATAACTTTAGTTTGGATGATCCGATTGGATTGATTCAATTCCTAAGTAAAATAGATTCCCTAGAGGAATGGACAATATAGGAATTGAGTGTTTATGAGTGGATTAAATGGAATTATGGTTAATGTGTATTGTGATTTTCTTGAAAGGTGAAAAGGACTATCGGACAGAGCGGGAACTCCTTGAAGCAAGCGGGATTGAGCGGTGGCCCCCGTAGTGAAATGATATTTTGAAAATTGAGTTTTAAAGTGAATGATTTAATGTTAAACTGAAAGTTTAATGGAAATATTTATGTAAATGCTAAGGCATATGGAAATGTTTTATCTTGCATCGATATATATTTATATGTATATGAAATATGTATACATATGTTAAGAAATGTTTTATCTTGCATCAATATATATTTATATGTATATGAAATATGTATGCATATGTTAAGGTATTATGAAAGTTTAAAAATATCATAAAATGCATATGTGTTTTAATGATAAAGTAAATGATTTAAATGGATTTATAAATGTATTTTGAAGAAATGTTTGCGATGGATTTACCACTAAACCCCCTATGGTGTTATGGTGATATCGTAGGGTACTTTAAGCGTGTAAGGATTTAGAGGAGTAAGTTGCACTGGTTCCTTGGCGAGGGAGGGAAATAGGTGTCTAGAACATCTCACACACGTTATAAAGTGCTATGGCCCGGAACCATGCAGCGTGAGTTTCTTCGCGACGTAGTGGTTATGGCGGAATGTATTATCCCTCACCAGGTCGTGCCGGAAGCCCCGTTACGGTCTGTTTATTCCACAGGTTCCATCGAAAAGAAAGAAAGAAGGCTTAAAGAAAGTTTGAGGCATAAATGTTTAAGGCATAAATGGATTTTTAAATGTATATGTATTACTTTGATATATACTGAAAATGTTATCTTAAGGCATAAATGGATTTTTAAATGTATAAGTATGTATTACTTTGATATATACTGAAAATGTTATCTTAATGAAAATGTACACTCAACGCTGGGCTCCTTTAGCTCCTCTTTTCCCTATGTTTCAAAACATTTTCGGGACCGAGATAGGTGCCGCACAGGTAGAGCGTCCGGTGCGGTGAGTCGAGCCATCAAGGAGACGACTGTGATTTCATTGTATATATAATTTTCCATATTGTATATGTTGAATATTTTGTTATGGATATATGTATATGTATAAAGTTGAAAAGGAACTACGTGGGCTTTGATCCTCAGTGGACGAGGTACGTAGGCGGTCGGCTTAAGTCGGCTCCGAAGCCCAGTCTTTTGATAAATCATGGATTTGAAGAAGTTTCAAATGTTTTGATGATTGAAATAAATAAATGTATATGTATATATTGTGTTTGATTTGGTTGTGGACGAGGAGTCCTAAAACGGAAGTTGGGAAGTTGAGGATGGAAAGATTAGAAGTGTTTTAAATGTTTAACGGTTTATAAATTTGGAAAGTCAGAAAAAACGAGGAGAAACTCTGGCCAATTTTACGAAAAAAATCCAAGTGTTTGAAAAACAAAAAGAAAAGAAAAGAAAAAAAAATTTATCCGCCGGCTTCCATTATTTTCTAAAGATATGTTAAAGGATTGTAAAGGGTTCGCTCCATGGATTTTAGTTGGTTGTTTTTAAGGAAAGTTTCTATATCCATTGGAGTCTTGGGAGGGGTCCTCGGGTTCATGAGGTTAATCGGTGGGATCCTTCACTCGCTCCACAGAGATTTTATGTTATTTGCTCTTCTTTTACCGAGATTGCGCCATGCAGTCGGGGATCATAGAAATTCGATCCTTGTCGTCTTAAACTGTAGATCGTTACGTCCCGGCCCGGCGTGGTTTTCACGGCTATCACGATTAGTGAGATGGGACTTTGTTAGTTCAGGCACGTGGCCCTGGATCATTGACACAGCGGGTGTTGACACATCCTTTCATTCACGTGCCTTATTTGAGTTCGCGAGGCTAGGGTTTGCCGGTGTATGTAGTCGATTCAGAGCTTGATTATACATGTCGAGAAGGGAGAGTGTCTCGAGCTCGTCGCGGGAATAGTAAGGAGGGCTTCGTCTACGTTTAAAAATACGGTGAAGGGCTCTCGTCCTTATAAGGTAGTAAATTTCGTTGCTGTCTTTGAAGGAAGAACTACGTCATTGAGATTTGTAGAGGAGCCCGTACGTTGAAGTACGAGAGAAGGGCTCGTCGATCAATAGTAGGAGCTGATCTGCTGTGTTGAAAGGAGGCTCGTCCAATGAGATTTATGGGGGAGGAGCCCGTGCGTTTGAAGTGCGAGGAGAAGGGCTCGTCTGACGGATAGTAGGGCTCGTGCACTTTTGTGTTGAAGGGAGGCTCGTCGATGGACTGCGGGGAGGGCCGGGTGCGTTTGAGTGCGGAAGGACCGTCTACGATGGGTTGAGACTCACGTCGGCCACGTGTTGAAGGGAGAGCTCGTCAATAAGATTTGCGGGGGAAGACTGCGTCTGTTTGAGTCTGAGAAAGGACTCGTTTGATGGGATAGTGGGAGCTCGTGCTGTGTTGGAAGGAGGCTCGTGATGAAGATTTCGCGAGGGGAGGGCAGTACATTTGAGGTGCGAGAAGGGCTCGATCACGATAGATAGTGGGAACTCGTCGGCTGTGTTGAAGGGAGGGCCGTCTGTTTGAGTAGGGCTCGTCCCGGATAAATAGTGGGAGCTTCCGATGCGCTGTGTTGGAAGGGAGGCTCGTCAATGAGATTTGCGGGGAGGAGCCGTCTTGTTTGAGTCTGCGAGAGAAGGGCTCGTCTGATAGATGAGTGGGAGCTCGTCGACTGTGTTGAAGGAGAGCTCGTCGATAAGATTTGCGGGAGCTGTGTTTGAGGTACGGAGAAGGCTCGTGATGGAATGAGTGGGAGCTGGAATGCACTGTGTTGAAGGGAGAGCTTCGTCGATGAGATTTGCGAGGAGGAGCCGTGTTTGGTGCGAAGAAGGGCTCGTCCTGATAAATAGAGGGAGCTCGTCCGCCTGTGTTGAAGGGAGGCTCGTCGTGAAGGATTTGCGGGGAGGAGCGGAGTCTATTTGAGGTGCGAAGGGCTCGTCCTGATAAATAGTGGGAGCTCGTCTGACTGTGTTGAAGGGAGAGCTCGTCGATAAGACTGCGGGGAGGAGCCCGTGCATTTGAGTAGGGCTCGTCTGATAGATAGTGGGAGCTCGATGCACTTTGTGTTGAAGAGGCTCGTCAATGAGATTTGCGGGGAGGGCCCGTGCGATTTGAGGTGCGAGAGAAGGGCTCGTCTGATGGAATAGTGGGGCTCGTCGGCTGTGTTGAAGGGAGGCTCGTCGATAAGATTTGCGAGGGGAGGAGCCCGTGCGTTTGAAGTCTGAGAGAAGGGCTCGTCGATGCGATGGTGGGAACTCGTGCGCACGTGTTGAAGGAGAGCTCGTCAATGAGATTTGCGGGGAGGGCAGGTGCATTTGAGGTGCGGAGAAGGGCTCGATCACGATGGAAATAGTCTGGGAGCTGTCGACTGTGTTGAAGGAGGCTCGTCAATAAGATTTGCGGGGAGCCCGTGATTTGAGGTACGAGAGGGCTCGTCTGATGGAATAGTGGGAGCTCGATGCACTGTGTTGAAGGAGAGCTCGTCAATGAAAGTTTGCGGGGAGGAGCGCGTCTGATTGAGGTGCGAGAGAAGGGCTCGATCACGATAGATAGTGGGAGCTCGTCGACCTGTGTTGAAGGGAGGCCGTCGATAAGATTTTCGGAGCCCACGTGTTTAGTCTGAGAGATGGGCTCGTCTGATAGATGAGTGGGAGCTCGTCGGCTTGTGTTGAAGGAGGCTCGTCGGAATGTGTTGGGCTTATGGCGCGCGGCGGAGTGACAGTGTGAAGGGCCAGTTTCGTGTGAGAATCCATCTTGTGGGAGAGGTTGCTTGCCGTGTATGAAGGCGCTTTATTAGGAGAGCCGTTTCGTGTGTCCTTTAGTTATTGAAAGGTGCGAACCGCTTTTAATGCTGATTGATGGAGAATTTGGAGCGGTTTTGTGCGCAGCTGGTGCTTCCTATAAACGGGGTACATTGCCCCCTGTGCCTTACGCTTTGAAGATTTCGCTTTTCATCTTGGGTCGGATGAAGTGTGTAGAGACGGATGCTTGATGTTCGGCTTCCTTCGTTGGGGAGTTCCTCTGCGCCTGCAGATAGGTTTTTTAAAGATTTCTCCGTGTAGAGTTGTGTTTTTCTAGTTTCCCTTTGGACAGGGTTATGTTATTCCTGGCTCTTGGCTGAGAATCGTCCTAAGGGTGGGGGAATGGTGCATCCTTGCACCTCCTCCTCGTTCTCCTTTCTTTCTTTCCTCTCTCTCTGGCCCATGCCTCTCCTCTTTTCTTTTCTTTCCTTCTTTCTATCCTTTGGCTCCATCCCCTTCTCTTTTTTTTTTTTGTCCCCTCTTTTTCTCCTCTTCTCCCTTCTTCTTGTCTTCTTTTCATTACGTCTTTCTCCTTTGTCTCTCCCTTTTTTTTTGAGGTATTTAACTTATCTTGAGTGCAGGAGCCACTTGTACCGCGTGTAGTGAGGGTATTACTTGTACTGTATGATGTAATCAAGAACGCCATTGATTGTATCCGACCATGACTTGGAATAAAGATGTACTTTTATTTCCATGAATTTTCCATTGTATGTATATATATCTATATTTTTTTCCTTTACATGCCGAACCGTTTAGAACATCGAATAACAACTTGGTGCTCGCCCCACTAAGATCGCCAGGCCTTATTACGGTGATGCCTCTTGATAAACGCTTAAGATCTGCATTCCATGTATCTTTGTAGATTTTCCTTCCTCTGTCTGGGCTCGCCAATTTCCGGTCGGCGACCCAGAGATACAATATGAGGCCTTCCAGTGGAATTTCTTCCCACGTGTGGATTTTCCTTGCGGTAGTAGCTTTTTCAAGACCAAATCCGACACGTAACTTGGGCTGGCTCCCTCTGCATTATAAATGCCACTTGGTCATTCCATGCCCAATCCTTCCCTCTGTCTGCTATTAGACACTTTCAGCTTCTCGTCGAGGCTCTAAGTTGACGAGGCCTCATCGTTTTGTTCCTCAGTTAGCTGGTCACGGGAACTTTACTCTACCTTCAGGGGGCTCTTTGCTACGTACTTGAATTTGCGACGAATGGAGTCTCCGGGTTGCGACCTGTGTCGATCTATGGGCCCAGTAGTAACCGGGGAGGTGGTGATTATTTCACGTAGCTGCCCAGAACTTGGTTTTGAGCGAGTCTTGGGGTTCGATGGTGACTGGCTTGCCCATTTGATTCTTGGTGGGCGCGACGAATAGTAATTTTAATTAGAGGCTCGACGCAAAGTCCTTGAATTTTGCGTTATCGAGCGTTTTCCGTTATCACGAGACCAAGGCTCTTGGGACACCCAATGCACTGATTGCTCGCCATACGAAGTTAAGTATCTTCGCTCTGTGATTGTGGCTAAGGGCTCGGCCTCGGCCCGCGGTGAAATAATCTCACATACGATTATAGAATTTACATTGGCCTTTTGCCAATGGGCGAAGTCCCAAATATGTCGACCCAGGCTCTTTGGAAGGGCCGGGTGTGATTGATGTCGGAGGCTGGCACGGGAGCGTGATATTTAGCGTGTTCTGGCGGTTACGCATCTTTTGACCCGGAGTTGGTTGCGTCTTTGAGCATTGTGGGCCCGAGTGGTATCCACGCCTGCTTTCTGACCCAGCGTTCAAGCCCCGGAATGGTTCCGCATATGCCTTAGTGCACTTCTCTTGCGCCACGTATTCGGTGTCTTCTCTGCGTGCATTTGGAAAGATTGAAGAATCTGGGCTGTAGAGGCTCCCTTGTGATTGGTAAAGCTTGGAGGATCTCACTCTTATCTTAAGCCATTCCTTGGGGTGGAAATCTGGTAGGTTCGTCATTAATATAATCCCCAGTAGGGTCCATCCGAGTTTGAGTACGGACGTTGTTGTGGCGACTATTATCGCCGTAGGTCAACGGAGGCTGCGAGGTATTCGATGGGGCGTTGATACCCCGATGTCTTCTGCAAAGCTAGTAGCGGCTTTGCGGCGTCGGCACGGGAATCTCCGTTCTGGGGACGTACTTGATCTTAACTGATACAAACTTCTTTAATAAATCGCGGACTTTGCGAAGATATAGAATCATTTCTCACTTTTGGCCTCGTATGTCTTGATCTGTCACGACCACCGGTTAAAATTATTTATGGACCTCATTGATACGACCTATAATGAATGGCCCGAGATTGAGGCTGCTATTCTGACCTCGTACTCGACCTCGTTATTTGGAGCGTGGAACCCAAACACAGCGCATGCTCGATGTCTATACCCTCTGGTGAGGTCAGGATTAAACCTGCTCCGCTTCCTTGTGCATTTGAGGCTCCATCCACAGAGAGCTTCCATATGGGGAGGTCGTCCCTTGATTGGATTGGGCTCGGCAAGCTCTACTGGGGCGAATTCCATGACGAAATCGGCTAGGATCGTCCTTTTATGTTTGTTTTGGCTTGTACGAATGTCGGGTCTTCGGCTCTATGGCCCATTCATCGACCTCCCGGAGACCTGCGGTTTATGTAACCCACACTTCATGGGGTGTCGGTCGGGACCACATGGTGTGAACTGGAAATAGGACGAAGTCTCGAGTCATGATCTGAGCTAGTATTAATTTTCCATTTTTAGATACCTCTCTCGGCTCCCTCGGGGCTCATTGCGGTAGTAGGCGGGTGCTGTGCAGCTCTTTGTCTACGACGAGCCTTTGCGCCTAGTTGAAAAAATTTGATGCGCGAATCCTGATGTGAGGATTTCTCCTTCTCACAGGGCTTCTTAGAATGGGTAAGCGAGCTCAAGTACGGCTTTCAAGGTTACAAGCGCTTCTTCGCATTTCTCATCCGTGAAAGGCTTTTTTCAAAACTTGGAAGAAAGGCTGGCATTTATCACTCGCCCTGGATACGAATCGGCTTAGAGCTGCGATCCTCCCTGTTAACCGTTGTACTTCCTTTATCCCTGATGGTGATGGCATGTCTACTTGATACTTTTATTTATCGGATTTGCTAATTCCTGTAGTTATTATAAAAGCCCGAAATTTTCCAGCCCGACACGCCGGCTGTTCCTTGATTCGACTTCATGTTATAATCCTCCCGGGATGCGGGCGTCTCGGAGAGGTGAAAGCGTGTGGAGCCGGTATAGCGGATTTTACCGACATATGAATCTATGTATACCTCCATTGTTGTGCCTATCTGTTTCTACGACATCTGGTTGCTAACCTCCTAGTAGGTTGCCCTTGCATTCTTGAGCCCAAGCGGCATTACGATATGATGGGTCCACGATGCGGTGATGAATGGCGTCTTCTCACGGTCACTTTGGGGTCCATGCTTATCACGGTTATAGCAGAGAGCATCCATGAAAGCTAAGGAGCTCATGGCTGGCGTAGCATCCTGATAGGTCGATCTTTGGGTAGGGGAAGGTGTCGCTGGGCATGCTTTTGTTTATATCAGTGAAATCAATCTAGAAGCCGCCATTTACATTGTATATAGTGGCAGGCACAGCATTGTGCTCCCTCAAGGTATTCTACCTCTGATTGCCTAGCGGGCTTGCCCGACCTCTTCGTTGATGGCCTTTTGTCTCTGGTCTGAAACCTGCGTTTTTCTTAGCAGGCTTGAGAGATGGGTTGGTATTGCTTATGAGTGATATTGGGGTCGATGCCACTCATGTCGGCTGCTTCCATGCGAAGATGTCACTGATGTCTTAGGAGCGTGTGAGGGCCTTTGAGGCCTTAATTTGGAGCCGATATAGGCAAGATGCTCGGGTCGTCGTCAGCGTTGCGACTCGCTCCTACGAGGGCTCGGGCGAGTGGCCGCTTCATCCGCGCATATCAAGCTCACCCATGCTCACATTGTCGGCCGTTTTGTTTCATAGGCGGTATAGCATTCGTGCGATCCCCTCAAAGCCGTCAGCGCGTTTCTGTGGAATTTGATTACCGGAGTGGTATCTTTGAGGGATGGCTTTTATCAGCGATTGAGAGAGGGCACCTTGGCTGCGATGTTATAGGGTGACGGGCGTCCACTATGAGAAACCTTCTTGTCGTCGTTGCTTGTGAGGGGCTCCCCGAGTTAGCACCGAGTTGGATCGATCAGCGGTAACACCTTTTCTTCACGAGAGCCCAGGAGATGAGTGTTGCGAGGTTCTAGCTTTTCTCTTCCAATTCCCATTTTGTAGAGGCGTCTGAAAATGATGTCGGTAGAGACTCAGATTTAATCGCAGGACCCAGATGGACCGTTGTATTTGCCCACGGTGCTGCGGATTACGGTGGAGTCGTCATGGGGGAGTGCGGAACACCCTTCCAGAGTACGAGATCGGAGGATGTGATGGTGAGGAGTGTGGAGCTCGCGGCATTTTTTAGACCTTGTTTGTACCTCACGTGTCTGTAGATCTTATCTTTGCGCAAGTGGGCCTTCGAGCCGAGACTAAGATTCTCCTCCTCTAACCGTCCTCCTGAGATCACGTGGATTTCCCCCAAGGGTTGCTGATGCTGGGTCGTCGTCTGACGGGTGGTGAAGGCGGCGAATACGGGCGATTACGGTTCACGAGTGCGGCCTTGGTAGTTCCCGAAGATATAAACGCCATAGATATCCACGTATCGGATGCTCTATCTCTCTTCTCAAGTGTATCACGAGTTGTCAGGTGCGATGTCCGTAGTCACGTGGAACTCGCGATTATGAGTTATCTCACGGTAGCGGGTTGATTCATCTGTATTTGGCCATCTTAAATTGCTTTCGTTCCGATACTTCATGTAGAACTTGCGACAACGAAGTACATTAAGAAGTGAAGTCTTGAGGTGAATCGCGTCGTCGTCTTCCAGACTCACGGCAGACCCATACGATCCTAAGATTCCCTCTTCTCTCTTAGAGTCGCTCGCATACGCCCCTAGGAGATTTTCTCTGGTCTCCTTGCCTCTTGGGGCTCCGTCCCCGTTGCTTCTCTGTTGTCTTTTTGTCCTTGCTAGCGGAAGAACTTTCTTTCTTTGACAGGAGGGCCTCCTCTCCGTTTATGTATTTTTCGGCTTTGGCAAGAACCTCGGCCGTATTGGCAGGGTTCTTTGAGATAGAGAACATCGAGGTCTTTGAATTGTACTCGACCCGCTATAGAGAATTTGTGACATGTGAGCTTTTCGTCAAGTACATCTATCTTCAAGGACTTCGGCATTAAACCGTTACGTATGAAGCTTCAAATTTTCCTGTGTTTCACCTTGATGGTTAACCAGGATGGTAACTTCGACTCTATGTCCTAGCCCAGATGGAGTGGGAGGCCAGAGCGTTGATAACTCTCACGAGCGAGGAAATCGTTGAAGAGGGGATTTTGTTGAACCAGGCCATAAGCGGGACCTTTTAAGGTGGTGGCGAATGCCACACGAGCAGTCTGGATACCCGTACAGCTCCATCGATTCTTATAGGTATTGGGGATGATTCTTGGATCTTTGGCGCCATTGACAGCTTCTACTTGAGGCATCCTGAATTTGGCCGGGAGCGGGTAGTTTAGCACTAGGGTGAAAGGTGATTTTGTTTCTTTTGAGTATCCATGGTGTGCAGGGTGCGCTGCTACCTGTTCCCTGCGACAAGCTCTTAACTGGAGTCCTTTGAACCTTGCTCCCGTAATACGCTCTCTTGTGATTGGTGGGGGATGTTGTGGTTCCACGTTCTCGCCACGTCCTCTGTGTACTGCTCGGCTTTCTTCCCCTACCGGGGCTAGTTGTGAGCCGTGCCCCCTGGCTTGACTAGATTCCGCCTCTGCTTCGGTATTTCGGGGAATGCCATAGCCGTGTTGTCCCTCGCGTGGAGGAACATTGTGACCTTCCAGAGTCTGTCGCTCTTCTCGGGGGTGTTGTATTTATCCAGTGAGTTGTTTCTATCTCTAGCGGCGCTGGTTGTGGCGGAGGCGCTTCGCCGTTTGTGTTAGCTGGATCGCTTACGCTGTACAGTGGCTGGCTGTCTGTATCTCCTGGTGGATCTGGCATCCTTGTGGGATTAGCGTTGCTCCTGCTCGTGTTCCTAGTTGATACCATCGATGGCGAAATCGAGTTATGTTTGTGTAGGCGAGTCGTTCCCTGACGGTAGCCAGCCCGATGATGCTTTCCACGCCGGGCGGGGTTGGAGCGTGTGGTCGGCCAGGGGACCGGGTTGTTTGTGAGGCTGGGATGCGAGGCTCTTAGTTATGTGGGGTACGAGGTAGGATTCTTGCCTTTGTTGATGCAACGAGGCCCAGATGAAGTACTTCTGCAAAACCGAGGAAAACAAGGTCGGCGGGGCTTTGCCCGTGCCATCTCCGATGCCAAAGTCGGATTCAGCAGGAAAAGAGAGAATGTTTAGAGAATTAGTATTGGCATCTGAATCAGCGTACCTTTCACCGATGGGGTGGCCTTGTATTTATAGTGGATGATCGTCTGATGACTAGGAGTCCCTCCCATTGGAGGATATGTTTCCTCATATTGTTAGCCTTAGATTTAACAACGGATTAGTCAAGGGAGTTTATTTAGGATAATCCTCCTTCTTTATTGGAGGATTCCCGTTTAACGGTCTTCTATTACTTTTCACGAACCCGCAGCAAATAGGACTTGATTGGACGAAATAGGTTATTATCTTTTAGGAATATTCTATCTTACATTATTGGAAGGATTTGGGTTATTTGGTACGAATATAGGCCTCCTATTTTTCCAAACCCATGTTCCAGGCCTAATGAGCCGGACCTCCTTTTGGGCTGCTATGGAGGGACATGGGTGGGGCACGGCCCCCATTGCTCTATCGGGCTGGCGAGTGGGATACTCGGTCCAATTTTATATCCCCATCAACTTTCAAGAAATTACAAAGTCTATAAAAATCATAGTGTATTGGATTAGACTGTTAAAGACTTTATAAAAGTCATGGTATATTTGATTATGACTTTTTAAGACTTTAAAAAAGTTTATAAAAACATAGTTGTTCCTTTAGCAGAGATGTTCTCCAGTTAAATCAGCTTTAAACGGGTGATAAAACCATTTCTAATTTGGCTTTAAGGGCATATTTGGTTACAGTTTTTGAAAACTATTTTTTTGTTTTGAAAAAAACAAGAATAATAAGAAAAACACCAAAAACACGTTTAGTTCTTATTGATTTTTGTTTTGAAAAAATATGAAAAATATAAAAAACATTAAATTCATATAACAAGAACAATTTTCAAATAACCTGAAATTAACGCATTCTTTGTGTTAAACTGCTATGGCACGCCACCCCCAGTGATCTAATAGATTGCCAGTCAAATTATAATAAAGTTTTTTGAAGGCTTTTTATCTATTTTTGGTATCAATTTCAATATCAATCGAGTTTTTGAGCGAATCAATGATTTTTTCAATTTAATGACTAGCGAATTTTTAGAACATACTTATTATTAATATTATTAAATACTTTGTTTAAAGATAATAATTTTATTGATTCAAACCAGCAATACATTCGATGGAAAAAAAGAATCAAATTTGTTAGAAACTTTAGAGGATGACACAACATCCAGGTTAATAGCACAATGAATCAGCTTAAGGCTGACACATTTGATTATTCTATAATGATTAGAATACATATAACTTCAGTTATGCTGTATATTGACGACTATGATTTGACTTGATGTCTCTACTTAGATCGAATCTGCTTTTCCATTCGAATCACCTACACATGAAAGCACTGCAACAAGATGATGAAAACTAATCCGTTATATTAAGATGACACAAACCACACATCTCACAAGATGACGACAAAAACATGAAAAATTAAATTAAAAATCCAGATTTTGTGAAAGAACTACTTTATAAAAAAAGAAAATTGATATAAAAAGATGTAGAGTGATTTCCAGGTTAAGAATGGCCAAACAACTTTTCTTTGTTTTCCACAAGAAAAACAGCTGATCCCTAATACCAATAACCAATTACCTAATCAGGCCTTGTAGAAACAAAATGATTTAAGATTTCATGTACTACATATATGGGGTAGGGTCGGATGGAGGAAAATGGCGCACGAAATGGAAAGGGGGGCGGTGACTGACTACTTACACAAAATACAAAATGGGGCAGAGAGAGCATCATGAAACCAAATAAAGCCCAGGATTAGAAAGGTCCCGAGTCAACTGAATATTAGTTGCAAGAGAAATGAAAACATTTGGTAATCCCTCTAATTAAAACTTTCTGGGTGTTAGTGACACATTACTAATTCCATCATGCATCATGCATTGAACTTCAACTACCCAGTATGTTCTACAACAGCTTTGGTGCTAACATATTGTTCATAAAAGCGCATAAAATGAAGTTTCTATTTTATAATGTTTTAAAAATCGGATCATGATTGAATAAGAAAAATTACGAGGGTTGAACCATGATTAAACCGATGACCTTATAAATAGGGGTGGTAATTCGTGTCGTGTCAATGTATGGATCATGTCAATATTCGTCAATCCAAACCTGACACGAATAATAAACGTGTCAATATTCGTTAATCTAAACTCAACTTATTTATTATTCGTATTAGGTAGGTCAACACAAATATGACCCATTTAATTTGATTGTTTAAAATAATAAAAATTATAATTAATTATCCATGCATGTTTAATACAAAATAACCTAATTAAATTTAACATGTTTATTAATTTTATTATTTAGATTAATAAAATTATAATTAATAATCCATATTTTAACACTATGTTCCTTGAAATTAATAAAAACTTATTTTTAGTAACTCTTTTAAACCTTAAATTGTCATTTTATGAGTGGACCTTGGACCATCCAAGGCCACTAAGACTATACATGTTTGGTAACGCGAGGATTAAAGCGGGATTAATTTTATTTTCGAATTTAGGACTAATCTGATCGGATTAGGATTGGGACAAATTTAATATTGTCTGTGTTTGGTACAGTCTAGACAAAATTATGGACTTTTTATCCTACGTTTGGTACATATCGGACTAAGGTGGTGTTTGTTTTTTTTACTTAATGCTGAATAAATTTTTTTAAGCAATCTGAGTGGGATATGTGGGACCAGTTATTTGGATTCAGTCCGACCTCATTCTTAATAACATAAGGTTTAATTTAATTTTAATCGGGTTTTTAATAGGTTTGAGTTTATTTTTCTCAAATCAGATACGGGTTCGAATATTGTTACTCTGTAAAACCGAAAAATTAGAAATTTTCAAAATAGCAAAATATTATCAAAATAAATTATCGTAGGGTTGAAGCGCAGAAAATTCTCTAGATCTCGGATGATGGGAAGCAGGCGCTCGGATTAGGTCTCACGGGATTTAGTGACTGAGAAGGATTCGTCGAGATTATGAGACAAGTGGAAATTTTCCGATTTTTTGGGTGATAAAGTTGTCGGTGAAGCTTTAGGAACGAGATTTTACGAAAATCTCGAAAGTTAGGAAATGGTTTCGGGGTAGAAACGGGCCCGAATGAAGTAATATGAATCATGTATCCAAAATAATAATAATAAGCCCCGCCCCGATTATATTTTAAAAATAATTTTTTATTATTTTATTTTTATACTTTAATATACATAATAATTATTATTATAATGTTTTTAATAAATAATTTATAAAAATTCATAATATATTTTTGGGATAATATATATTCTAATTTATATATTGTTAAATTTATATTTTATAATATATTATATCATATATAATATATTAAGCTATTTACACTTTTATTTCATGTATTTATTATTAGATATTTTATAATATATTAGTTAATAAATTTTTTGTTTAAATTTTTTAGTTACATTAATTATTTTTTTTGTAAAAAACTAAAAAATATTTTGTCCCCAGTTTAATCCAGGCGAGACCCACTGATTTGGGAGGTTAAAAACCAAGACAAAAATAACTCACCTTCACTAATTTTGTCCCCAGTTTAGTCGGTCAATATATCAAAGCATTTGCACTTCACTAATTTTGTCCAAAAATTAGTCTAATCCCCCTCTGTCCCGCTTACCAAACATGGTCTAAAGGAAAAAAATGATTCCCCTCCTCGCTCTCTCACGTGATTTTATTTTAAAATAAATAAATAAATAAATAAAAATTCATTAAACCTCTCTCCCATGTGAGTTTAGTTTAAAATAAATGAAAAACAAAAATTCATTAAAATTTTTAATCTATAGTTTCTATAGCATCTAGTCTTGATGCCTATTTCTTAAATCTTTTCCCCATCATATTTAAAAATTTTAAAAATCATTGAACTACATATTACCTTTTTGAAGAAACATTTGAACGGTTATTATTTTTTTAAAGTTTATTACTTTCATATTTCTTCATATGGTGATTACTTTTATTTATAGTCGTATGTCCAATTTAATCCTTGAGTTTTTTTCCAATCCGTAAGATCTTTCGATTTTAGTGTCTTAACTTCGTGTCCGTACTATCATTAATAATTTTGCCTGAGATGAACAAACATGAGCTATCTATGTGATGCTTTATGCCAACGGCGTTTAAATATATCCATTTGCCCATCTATACAAGTTTGTGATGATAGAGATATGAATGAGTTACAACACTAAACATTGAGACACTTATGGATTGAAAACAAACTCAAGGCTAAATTATGTTTTATGTATGATGGTATCTATATACTATCTTAATAAATTATAAGTATTATCTTCGTAGTGTTAGGTTTGACACATACCTATAAGAGTATCACAATTATAAAAAATATAATTTAAAATACAACACCAAAAGTAATGTTTCTATAAAATAAAAAGCATTAAAAATAATATTTCCAAGACATTTATTGTTGGGTGGTCGAGCCTTCAAGTTAAAATAATACGTTTTCAAAATACGACTTTAGTGATAATAAAGTCTATCTTGAGAAGCTAAAATAATGAAGTATGTGTATTAAAAGCGCGATTTTATATATGTATTTTAAAAATCTAATATATTTATCAAAAAATCCCTATAAACAAGTAAGGTCTCCTAATAATTTTATGTCAAAGTTAAATTTGTTCGATCCCCTTAAAATGAGCATTGAAATAGACTTAGGTGGCGTTTGTTTTTTGCTTTAATATTGAAGCTAAATAGTTTTCAACATTAAGCTATTTTTTTTTTTTTTTTATATTCACGACTTATTGCTGAAATTTTTTTAAAAAGTTCTAAATAGAAAAAATGAAAATATTTGACTTTTACATTCGAGAAAAGTCGTTTTATGAAATAAGAAAAGCCGATCGTGCTAACAAGAAGAAGAGTTAGCAATATACACTACTAGGGATGACATCGGGAGGGTTTGGGACGGGATAGTTGTAAAACCCCAACCTTATTGAATGTTATAATAGTAGTTATTGAACTGATTTGAGGTCTAATGATAGAAGCGAGGGTGGATTAGAATTTAGAGCGCTGCGGACATCATTTGGGCATAGTGAAAATTATCGAAAATTGGCAAGATTGCCACTAATGCGTAGTGATTTCTTATTTTATCAGGATGGAGGGTTGCAAAGGGATTTTTAAAGAAAATTTCAGTTCCTATGACTTTGAGCGATATTTAGAAAGATAATGGGAGATTTAAGTGAATGAGTGATTCAGGTGAAATTTGGAGCTCTTGTGGAATTTTATTGTAGGACCGCCGCCATTGACCACCTCATGGGTACCCATGAGTGGAAGCTCACTCATAGGATATCCTCATTCCCAGGTTCCTTTCGCCTCCCAGGAGATTGACAGGGACGTGCAGGGTCTTTAGTCGATGGGAGCGTGCAGTGCTCGCGAACTCTTAGTCGGTTGGTGAAAATCTTCGGGTCAGGTGCACAGGACGAGGCGGCGAGGCTTCGTGAGTGAAAGGGTATCTGTGAGTGAGCCACGAAAAGGCTGCCATGAATTGATCACGAAAAGCCCCCAATAAAAACGCCTTTTATTGTGGGGTCCACACCCCTTCGTGACCACGGGGTGCCCTTGGTGGCCTTGTGGGGTCCCACCCTTCGTAACCAGGTGCCCTTCGGTGGGTCCCACTCCCGGGAATATCATGTGCCCTCCCCTAGGCATTTTCTTTCGCCTCGTAGAGACTCGGGCGGGACCCGGGGGCTTAGGTCGATGGGGGCCATCTGCCTGTGACTATTAGCTCGGTTGGTAGTGAATGCTCCCCATTGAACACTTAAGCCCCCAGTCTGAGACCGGCTCTCTGGAAAGCGCCCAGAAGGCATGATCAGCTACGTGATGAGACCACAGCACCGTGTTACGAAAGGTGAGCCCCCATGATGAGCCCTTTGAAGGGGCGTAACCCTGGCGCCTTTGTGTGAGACCCCACCCATACGTGACCACCTCGTAGGTGCCCTTCGAGTGGGCTCACTCATAGGATATCCTCATTCCAACGGGTTCCTTTCGCCTCCCCGGAGATTCGAGACCCGGGACCTAGGGTCTTTAGTCCAATGGGAAGCATCTGCAGTACCAGGCGGAAGCTAGTAGCTCGGTTGGTGCAGAATGCTTCCGGTAGACAAGGCTTCGATCTGAGTCAGATCTACAAGAAGCTTAGCATTCGATGAAATAAGGGCCTATCCCTATAGTGGCTCAGCGAGTACCCATAGTGTCCACGAGGAATGAAAGTCTCTAATAGTCCATCTATTGGCTTTCGTTTATCTTTTTCAATTCTCAAACTTATGCATTTAAAAAATTAACGGGACGGGGTGGAGATAGAAAATTCCCAAACTCGCTCTGTTTACATTTATTTTGTTTTTTTATTTTAATTTTAATTTTTATATTTGCTTTTTATTTTATTATATTAAAATTAATATTTTCATAAAAGAAATAAAAATATTATGAATTTTATAAATTATTTATTAAAAACATTATAATAATAATTATTATTTATATTAAAGTATAAAAAAATAAAAAAATTATTTTTTAAAATATAATCGGGCCAGGGCTTATTTGTAACACCAGAAATATACCTTAGTTGTTTTCAACATGTTTGCAGGGTATTTTGTAGGCATAAATTAAATTTTAGAGTAAATTAAATGCGAAAATATAGAAATTTAAAGCAGAATTTTGCAGATTTAGGACAAGTGCAATTTGTCAAAAGGGACATCAAAGACATGAATTGAAAAAATAGAGGACAAAGTGGAAATAACATAACTTGGAATAGAAATTAGTAGAAGATGGAGGACTAAAAAGGTAAATAAAGGAAAATTTAATTATAAAAGGAGGGGAGACCAAAAAAATATCACCATTTTTTGGTCTCCAAAGAAAGCTCATAAGGTTGGGAGAGAAAGGAAGAAGAGAAAAGAAGAAGAAGAAGAAGAAAAAGAGACCAAGAAAAGGTATGGATACATGACTTTTGTATGGATCTTTGGAGTTTGGTATGAATTCTTGTATGGAATTTGTAAGGATCCTTGGTTTTATATAGAATATGTATGGAGTTATAGGATTTGCACCTTGATCTAGGGTTCTTCCCTCTTTGATTTGTGGCTTTTGATTTTTGTATGGATTTTGTATGGACTTTGTTAGATTTTAGTATGGTTTTGAGTATGAAAACTAAGAGTTTTTGTATGGTTTGTAAGGATGGTTATGGGTTGGTGTGAATTTGTGGACTTTTATATGAAATCCCTAATTGAGCTAAGATTTGAGGTGTTAGAGAGTGTAATTACTTGTTAGGGGTATGGAATCTTCCCCTTTGAGGATGGATTGTAGAATATGTATGAATATGGAAGTTGGGTTATTCCTACTTTTGGGGTGATTGGAATTAGAGTGTGGGATCGTTTTGATCTTTAGTGTTTGTGGCATGTTATGTGGTCTCGGTGGGAGGATATTGTCGGCCGTGGATAAGGGCTGTTAAAGGGATGGTTTGGTGGCGGCGTGTACGGAGTGGCCAAGGAACTCCTCTGTACGCCCGGGCCTTGGAGTACGTTGTGGCGTGGCTGGGTGCATCCTCTGGCCTGTGTAGATGGCGTGGAAGCCATCATGGCGTGGGCGGGTGCATCCTCGGGTGCTTATTTATAGCGTGGGATTCCACCCATTTATAGCGTAGCCCTCATGTCGACCCTCAACTTGGGACGACCATAAATTCTTCGTCGAACTCCGTTTAAGTGTTCTTGGACTCTATGGAAAGCGGCGAGTATAGGAAGTAAATCATATATAGCTTGTCTGATCTTGAGCTTATAATAAGTCCAAAAATGACAAAAGACAATAGGCACTCTTGCTCTTTGTGATTCTTTGCAAATTCTTCGATTTTCTTCCCGGCTTGCAATGTGCATAATTTCTTCGTTAGAACTCCGTTTTGAATGTTCTTGGACTCTATGGAAAGCTCATTGAGTCTAAAATCTAACCATATTCTATTTAATGGCATTCGGTATCCACATCTGAAAATTTGATTGTTGTACCAAGTGTACTAATAGCTAGATTAAAGTCAATTGGAATACATGATAAGAAACGAGAGATAAATATAACCAAGAAATAGCAATATACGTAGATTTGATATGTAAAGGAGTATAGAAGAAAAGAATAAAATGAAGCTTTCAGGAGAACACGTATGTCGTAGGAATGCCTAGGGCCGGGTATGAAATGACCGCGTACGTTATGAATAGTGCTCTGACATACGTTACGATTAGTGCTACGACACTCTGATTAATAGTGCCCGGTACTCTGATTGGTGCTCACGACACTCCTACATTACGATTAGTGCTTCGGCACTCCTGTTTTGTGCTACGGCACTCCTGTTTTGTGTTACAACACTTCAGTATTGTATAGTATCTTCAGATACTTATTGTACCGTGTCTTACTCATTTATTAGTATTGGTATAGGAATTCCCATTGTTATATGATAATAACCTGGATAATGAATAAGAGGAAACAAATGTGTATCGTTCGATACGTAATACCTCGTTATTTCGAATCTGAATAAGCTCTATAACTCCAGCGGAGATCGAACAAGCGTCATCTGTTATAAGCATAAGTACTTGTATAAGTCCATGATAGATACATGCAATTCTGATATACGTGTTATATGCTTTTATAACTATGTATATGCATATTACCTATGTTTCCCACTAAGCGTAAAAAACATGAGTTTTAATTAGTGTGAGTGGAAGAAGAAAGGCGTTGATATTCCGCGTGGCAGGGCCCGACCTGCAGTAGGGGTTCATCAATGTAGGTTCCTCGCTACGACGATGAAATGTAAATGTATAGTTTTTGAATATGTAAATGGGACTCAGTACTGTATATATATGACACTGTAAACACCACTACGATTGGTAGTTTTATTTTGGACTTTTGAATATGATATGTTGATATAGTTATAAGAATTTGATATATTAATGTCTGATAAAGCAGGTTTAAAGAGTCCCAGTATATAGTCTCGCGCCTTCTCGAGCCCAGGTTCGGATCCTTGATCGGGTCGGACGGGGAATCGAGTGCAGACATTATTATTATTATATTGGATACATGGTTCATATTGCTTCATTATGGTCCGTTTCTGCCCCGAAATAATTTATTTATTTTCATTTCACTTTATTTTAAATGAACTTAGCCCAAGCCATTTTCTGACTTTCGAGATTTTCGTAAAAATCTCGTCCTTGAAGTCATTGGCAATTATCACCCAGAAAATCGGAAAAATTTCCGCTTGTCTCGAGAATCGACGAAACACTACGGGTCACTGGATTTCACGAGGCCAGATTTACTTAGTACTTGATCCGTTTGTCGTCGAGATCTAGAAATTTTTCTAAGCTTCCACTGAACGCTTATAATGATTTATTATTTTTATAAACATTTTCATTTTGAAATTTCTAATTTTCTCGGGTTTTACAGAGTAACAATACACAGACACGTCTGGTTGAGAAAATAAACTGGCTTAAGTTAAAAAGCGGAGTTAAATTAAATTAAGCACACAGTGCCATTAAAATGACGGAATGAGGCAAATAATTTGTCCCACGTGGTCATCCCCTACTCACTACCTAATGTTAAAAAACAAACAACTTAATACTTAATGCTATTAAGTACTATTCAGCATTAAGCTCAAAAAAAGTTTTATTCAGCATTAAGTGAAAAAAACAAACACCACCTTAGTCTATTTTGCAATGTTTTAAAAATAAGACCATAATTGAATAAGAAAAATTATGGGGATTGAACCATGATTGAACCGATAACCTTATAAATATATAATTTTAATATCATAGAAATTTAAATATATATATAAATTACAAATTAATATTATTTATTTGTTACTTTTGGTGCTCTATCATATATTGATATTTTAAAATTTGTTAAATAAAATATTTAGATAGAATGTATTTGAAATGAAATGAAATTAACATATTTAATTTCAACGTATTTTTAATTATAAAATTTTAAATTAATTTCCCTCAATATTTTAGATATCCTTTTAAAAAAATATTTTTACATCCACTACATATGAAAACAAAAAGCCTTTTGCATTGATAAGTTGGTGGAATAGCTTTTTACAAGGTCCTCCCACATACACGTGAGTGTGCTTTTGCTTAGACGTTATTAAAAGAACTGATGGTTCATATCCGATTCAATGTGAAAGTGGTTTGAAGAAATAAGTTATTAGTCCATGATTGATTTGATTAGACGACCCAATCTGATTTTTAAAATATTAATTTTTTGTTTGCTTTTTAAAATACAACATTTCAACCCTCCTCTAAAAAATCGATTATTCGCTAATAAAATAAATTTTAATTTGTAACAATTGACCAAATTCGCAAATATTCAGATTAATTTTGGATCAAACCATCATATGCAATAGAAAGGTGAAATGGTTAAAGGGTGAATTTTTTATTTTTTATTTTTTATTTCTTCTTATGGTAAACGGTGCATATATTATATTCATATATTTTAAGCCAATTTTGAAACATGTCAATCTATTCTATCTCCAAAATTATTTTACAAATTACATATATTTCAAAATTTTGTGTATTGGGAAGGAAAGTCGTGAAAAGATTCCCCTGAAATTTAAGTTATATCAAACCTTTTTTTTTTTTGAAATATTTTAAACCAAAGTTAGACTAATAGAATCAAAATTGATTATTTTTACATTGAGAACCAATAATTTATTTATTAAATGATAGAACTTATATGAATTGATCGGCTTTGAGATGACTTACATTTTGTAAAAGCT
Source organism: Tetrastigma voinierianum (assembly GCA_016808115.1). Classification (NCBI taxonomy): domain Eukaryota; kingdom Viridiplantae; phylum Streptophyta; class Magnoliopsida; order Vitales; family Vitaceae; genus Tetrastigma; species Tetrastigma voinierianum. The sequence goes on along the minus strand of JAEQBH010002305.1, from coordinate 120,564 downwards.
ATAAGAAAATAAAATTGACGTAAAAACAAATAAAGAATAATATAAAAAGAAATGGTGTTTTAGTATATATATATATATATATATATATATATATATATATATATATATTGATGATGTCTTTTGATCGAATTGGGTTGGAGCTTTGTAGGGGTCGTTAAATGGGACTGGGTCTATTTGTTGAAATTTGATCTGCGAGGCTCTGGATCGTCGAAATTTGAAGTAGGATGGCTAGCAGTCTTTGCTCTGCTTGAGCTCGAACGTGGTACTCCTACGCAAAAGCGAGAAGAAGGGGTCGGCCCGAGGGCTTCGCCGGTGGCCGCTCCGATGCTTAAGTCAGTTCTTTTCCTAAGGCGAGATGGCCTTAGAGGGCGAATGTGATGCGTATGTTTGCGTACCTTTCACCGATGAGGTGACCTTGTATTTATAGTAGATGTTTCACCAGTTGGATGGTCATTAGGATTCTTTCCCATTGGATGAGATATTTTCTTAATATCGGATTTGATCATGGATATAGAAAGTGCAACTCTATTTGGAATTATTTCTCTCCCTTATTGGTGGGATCCTGTTTGATGAGCTGTAATATTGTGAATTATCTTACTTTCCTAACTGGTAAGATTTAGTTAGATTTGATGGATAATATATTATTGAGGATTATTCTATTTCCCTTATCTATGAGATTTGACTTGATTTGCAGAACATGGGCTTTCTTGATTACCCATAATCGACCTTTGGGCCGAGCGGATTGGGCCTTCATCCTGGGCTGGAGTAAAAAAGGCCTGAATGCTTCAATCGGCATGCCTCTCCTTTGGGGTTTAGCTAGTGGGCCTACGAGCCATTTTTCCAAACCACAGTGGTGCCCCTGACCCTTGTGTACGGCATGCGTGGCGAGCATGCGTTTCGTATCGGATGCAACCACGTGTCACGTTGTTTGGAGTTAGTTAAGGCTTGATCGCCGTCATACGTCTTGCGATAATGATGACTCTTTGGTTTTTGCGCTTATTTCTCCCTACTCCTTTCCAATTTCCTTGTTTCTTCGCGGACCTCCTCGTCTTTTGTGCCTCGATCCATGACCTCTTCTTTGCTCTCAGCGAATTCGTACTTCATTTTCTTTTAGTTCTCCATCTGACCTTTTTGTGTAGAGTCTTTTCTTGGCATTTTCCCTCAGATAGCCTATTCCGTTTTATTCCTGGGACCGTTGCGTCTTTATCTCTTTGTTTTCTTTTCGACTGGTACGACGAGGCGCTAGGGTTAAGTTGACCAAATTTCATTTTCATTATTTATTTTCATCATGGGTCCGAGTCGCTCTTCTTTTCTGCGCATTGGCGGTGACTCTTCGGCATTGGGATTACGAGACCAGTGGCCCGGGCGCCTCGACCGGTCCGGTCGAGGTTGAACAAGGATGCGAGGGCGCCCCCTTTCCCTTAGACGAGGGTAGGAGAAAGTAGACTGATCAAATATCACGGATGGTTGGAATACCTAAGATGTTTGATTCAACATGCTTTTAAGCGTAGGGCCTGGTCGGTCCCTCATATGGGGCCACACTTGCCGGATGTTACCGACCTCCGCTTTGGCGTTTTGAGTGGTCCCAAGCGTTTATTACTCTACTGTGGTTTCCGGTGCCTAAGATGGTGTACTTCTTTGAAGTGGCCTTCGATAATAGTCTTCGCTTTCCTCTGTCCCTTCATAAAAGGGGTTTGCGACACTTCAGTAATGTCCTTCTCCTTTCGTGCCCGATGGTTGGGGTATTTTGGTTAGTCATTGGTTTCTTTAGGGACCGGGGGCTCGGTGTCCCAGTGTAGCTTTGCTCCTTTATCTTTGCTTGAAGAGGCCGTCAAAGAACTTCCTCTATTTTCTAGGCGTTTTTTTTTTTTTTTTTTTTTTTGACGCTCCTCTGGTGATTTTCGATCTTCCCTCTTCCCACAGGCTATGGAAGGGACGTTACTTCTTTGTTAGTGGTCGTAATTGGAAATATGACCCTCTTGGCAAGGACGACACCCTGGGCGTTCCGGTGGCTTGGACCACCCCTGAGAATCTTCGTGAGTGTTCATTCTGTTTTTGGTATAACTTGTGTGAGGTCATTGGGTATTTCTGATTCTGCACTATCTACATGCTTCTCAGGTACTCGAATTGATCTATTGGCGAAGATACGTCATAGCTATTTGGCGTTGGTGATGTCCTCCCCTCGTCCCTTCTGCGGAGCGATCAAGTCGGAGATTCCACGGCGCCGAACTCGAGGTTTACTTTCGCTCTGGCGCTTTGAGGCCTTACCGCCTCCTTCCACCATGAAAGTTTCTCCCATTGGGCCCTCCACTGCTAAACCCACTAAGGGAGAACTGCGGCTCGGTTAAGGCCTTCTTCGAAAGCCAGGGCGTGAAACGAAAAACCTACGGACTCTGTTGAGAAAGATCGTAGGCTTTGGTCAAAGTTAGAGAGTGGGGCGTCCTCATCTTCCTGCCTTACTTAGGTCCGGCGGAGGCGGAAGCGATCCTCCGGTTGAGGCTCCCTACGGTCTTGGGATTCGCGGCCCGTTAAGAATTACCTTTGTGAAAGTAGGTCCAGCAGGTGGGGCCGTTGAAGCGACCGTTGGCGGTCATGCCCGATGTTGTCACGGAATCAGCGAAGAAGAGTGTTAGGTCACCTTCTCGAGAAGGGCGGAAGAGTTGGAGAGAGATCGGAATCCGAAATTGGCGGAGGCAGGGACTCTTCTTAATCTGAACTTCAGCGTAGCCCTTGATCTCGTCCATTCTTAAGGATTACGATCTCGAGAGGTCGAGTGCGTGCAGTTGATGAGACTGGCCACATCTCTCCAGGGGTCGCCTCGTAAGTTCCATACCTTGTGGAGTGTGCGATTCCATTTTTAGTTGAGTGTCGAACTTGAATTGGATGTTGATTCTATGGTAGGTGTGCGGTGGCTACTCATTTGAAGGTTTGGCCAGGCCAAACTAAATAGAGAATCATGCCAAAGCGGCCGGGCTTACAAAGCGAGGTGGCTTCCCCTCACATCCCCGAGCGGGTGAGGCGGGGGAGTCGGGCCACAGCGTGTAGGGGCGAGTGAAAGCTCAAATCTGATTTGAAGCATGTCGGCCGTGCTCGGGCCGAGGTGGAGATGAGGCCAGAAGCGACGAGAGGCGGCCGGCGAAGCCGGGAGGTTGGGATGGGTTGCGGGGTACGCACAAAGATGACTTGCTAGAGGCTAGGGACGGGCTGTGATCGCCCAATATGGAGCGGATGGTTAGGATGAGCTTCTCGCATCCGGCGAGCCCCCGGGTGGGAAGAAGCTGCGTCTTGTCAGAGGCGACATGCGTGATAAGGCGGTGGACGGGGGCTCGTCGTGAGGCCACGAGTGCCAGCTTCGGTAGAGCCGCGTGAGGAGTTCCACAGGTACAGTGTGGGGACCTTCATCGACAAATAACTGGTTGCTCAGGACGAAGTAATAGGAGATTGAGGGACCCGACCGTGCTGGTGGGCTTCTGGATGTTTCGGCTTTTATGCGAGAAGGCGCTACGCGGCTTATCGAGGTTTAGATTTCAACCTACGACCTCCCTAGCGACGAGGGGCGGAGGTCTTTCTCAGCGAATCCTTAAGGAGAACACGATACCCTAAGGCTCACTCCGCTACTTACGTGTATAATCTTGGCGTATAGACGTATGTAGCCTTTTTCTTAATGAATATTCATTTTTTATTTCATCACTTTCGTCTTTACTTGTGCACTCTGCGCTATTCTTCATGATCTGTATCAATTTCTTGGCTGCATGGCCTAACTTGAACGTCCGAGTTGGATAGCTGATGGGATGTAGAGTTGAAAAGTTGAGCTCTTCGAACTGGGCCGTCGAGACTTCATGGGCTACTTTGCCTAGGCTAAATAGACTTTTAAAATTTGCATGGCTGAGTAGAATGGTCGGAGTCGTCAAGCGAAATTTCTTCGGGCTCTTGCGGCCCGAGAGCCTTAGCGGGCTGAATAGCTTGAGGCGTCCCGAGTCATAAGTTTGCGTGACACGTGCGGTAGGCGAACTTGTCGAGAACGAGCCTGCCGGGCTGCAGGTCTTGAGGCCTTGTTGGCAATACTCTTTGGTGATCTAACTCTTAGGTTGCATGACCTTTTGTGCCGGTGAGCAGACTCGTCGGCGAGTGTGAGCCTATTGGGCTCGGCGGCCCCGAGGCCTTGTTGGCGATCAGGCTGAGCGATCTGACTCTGGGCTGGCAGTGACTGTGCAGAGTAGTCGAGCTCGTCAAAGTGAGCTATTAGGCTCCGGGCGCTAAGGCCTTGTTGGCGATCCAGCCTGAGCTGATTTGACTCCTAGGTTGTATGATCTGTGTAGAGTGGTGAGCTGATGGGTAGACTCTTTGGGCTCCGGCGGCGAGGCCTTGTTGGCGATCGGCTAGGCGATATGACTCTGACTGCGTGGCCTATGCAGAGTAGTTGAACTCGTTAAAGTGAGCTACTAGGCTCTGGGCGTTGAGGCCTTGGTGAGCGATCCGGCTGGTGATCGACTCCCCAGAGGCTGCGTGGCTGTGCGGAGTAGGCGAGACTCGTCAAAGTGAGCCTCTTTTGGGCTCGGTATTTGAGGCCTTGTTGGCGATCCGGCTGAGGCGTCGACTCCTTAGGCGGTAGTGGTGCGTGCGAGTGGTCGGGCTTCGTCAAAGTGAGCCTCTTAGGCTCTGTATTTGAGGGCTTGGTGGCGATCGACTGGTGATCGACTCTGAAACGTGTGGCTGTGCGGAAGTGGGCGACTGTGAAACAGAGGCTCTTGCGGGAAGCGGTGTGGCGGGCCTTGTTGGCGATCAAAGCCCGAGTCGACTCCTAGGTTGCGTGGCACGTGCGAGAGTAGGCAGACTCGTCAAAGTGAGCCCTCTTGGGCTTTAGGCGGCTGAGGCCTTGTTAGCGATCGGCTGGTGATAGAGGTGTTTGTGTGGCTGTCTGAGTAGACGAACTCGTCGAAAGTGATACTGGGCTTGGTGAGGCCTGTTGGCGATCATTTGGCTGATCGACTCTAGATTGCGTGTCCGCAATGCGAGTGGTCGAGCTCGTCAAAGTGAGCTCTTGGGCTCCGGCCGGGCCAACTGGCGATCTAACTGAGCTTATCGACTCCTAGGCAACGTGGCACGTGCGAATTATCACGAACTACGTCAAAGTGGTCGTTGTGTCGGCTATTCGACCCGATTTTCTTGGAAGGTGCGGCGTCTTTAATGCGATTGTGGAGAATTTGAAGCGTTTGTGCGAATTCCAGGTACTTTGGCTCATAAATGGCGACTTCATTGCTATGGAGTTTATACTTTGGATATTCTGCCTCTTCTGGTGCGTAACTGAAATCTGCGTGAGATGAAGCGTCGAAGTTTGATCGTCTTCATCGGGGATCCACCTGAAGATTCTGGTTCAGTTTTGTTGGACTTCTGCTTGTGGGAGTTGTGTTTTTCCCTAGTCTCCCCTTTATGGGAGTCATGTTATTCCCTAGCTTCGTGCTAGGGAATGTGTCTGGGGAGGGCGGTACATTTCTTGTGTCGCTTTCTCTATTTTCTGTTCTTCTTTCTCTTCCTCTCCTTTCGTCTCTTTCTCCTTCTCCTTCATTCTCTCTTCCTTCCTTTCTTCTTTTCTTCCACATCTCATTCTCCCTTTTTTATTTCTTCTTTTCTTCCACATCTGATTCTCCCTCTTTCGCACAAACTCTTTCCCTTTTTCTTCTTCTCCTCTTTTCCACCTCTTTACTTTTCTTCTTTTTTTTTTTTGAGGAGCTTTGCTTGTCTTTATGTTAGCCAAGATATAGTAATCATTATTTGCGATTATAATTAGATATAACTTGATTGGAATAAAGAGAGACTTTTTCTTTTATGACTATGAACTTTCTCATTCTGTTGCATGTAATTCTTCTGAGCATTGTATGCTTGGGCCGTCTAACAAAATAACGTGCTTCATTTCGTCATCACGAATTGATATTAACATTTAAGATTACAAGCAGGTGTTTCTTGGTAAGCGGCTAAAATGCTCAGCATTCCATGCATCTTTGTAAAATTTTCCTCCTCTATTTGGGCTACCGTAATTGCACAGTCGTATTTGGAGATATGATGGGGCCTTCCGGTTGGGGCCAATTTTTCCATGTCTTTGGATTCTTCCTTGCTGGTAGGAGCTTCTTTAAGACTAAATCACCCAGCATGTAGCTCCTGGGTTTGATTTTTTGGTTGTAGTACCTCCTTAGTCTTATTTTGATGGTCTTGTGCGCCAAGACACAACTCACGTTCTAACTCGATCCTCGTCATTGTGTTTTAGTATATATATAAAAGAATAATATAAAAGAAATGGTGTTTTAGTATATATATATATATGTATATATATATTGATGATGCCTTTTTCAGCCGGGCTGAATTTTGGAGCGTGTAGAGGGTCGTTAAACGGACTTGGGCTAGCTGTTTGGGCTGAATACCGCATCTTACAGATCGTCGAATTTAGTAAGTTATTAGAGTGCTGGTCTGCAGGCTCTGGACATGGTACTCCTCTGCAAAAATGAGAAAGAAGGAAATTCGAGGGCTTCTGTGACCACTCCGATGCTAAGTCGGTTCTTTCTGAGAGAAAGATAGACTACTTAGAGGCGAATGTGATCGTATGTTTGCGTACCTTTCCTTGGAGTGGGGTGGCCTTGTATTTACTTAGTGGATGTTTCACGGTTGGATGGTCGTTTAAGTTCTTTCCCATTGGATGGGATATTTTCTTATTCTCCGGATTTGATTATGGATTCATAGAAAGTCACCATTTCTGACTGGAATTATTTCTCTCCCTTATTGGTGGGATCTGATGGTGAGAAATTTATGTGTGTGAATTATCTTACTTCCTGCTTGGTAGATTTAGTTAGATTTCTTTGGATAATATATTGAAGTTATTCTATTTCCACTAATCTATAGGATTTGGCTTGATTGCGGGTATGGGCTTTCTTGATTACCATGTCGACCTTTGGGCCTTGCGGATTGGGCCTTCATCTGGTAGTAAAGAGCTGAATGTGATAGCATGCCTCTCCTTTGGGTTTTTAGCAGTGGGCTGCGAGGCTCATTTTCAAACCACATAATATATATATATATATATATATATATATATATATATATATATATATATATATATATATATACATGCAACTAATGTGGCTTGATAAAATAGAAATAGCGAGCATGTTAAAATGATATAATTTCAAACTTTTTTAAAAAATGTTTTATTAGAAAATGATATAATAAATAAATTTGCAGAATGAATAAAAATTTCCTTTCATTATTATCATTATTATTTTTTTTTACCTTTCGAACACTAGATTTTACCGTCTTTACCTATTAAGTGAATTGAGATACTATACGTAGGGTTTTGAAAAAGTAGGCTCGCGAGGCCCGCTCATTAAACCCGAAGGAGAGCATGCCCATTGAAGCATTCGAGGCCTTTTGGCCTTGGCCCAGGGATGAAGGTCGATCAGCTCGGCTCAAAGGAGTCGATTATAGATGTCAAAGAAAGTCATTACGCAAATCAAGTAAATCCATAGATAAGGAAATAGAATAATAATCCCCCGATAATATATTATCGGCAAATCTAACTAAATCTTACCGATTAGGAAAGTAAGATAATTACAATATTACGACTCATCGGGCCAGGATCCCTGATAGGGAAATAATTCCAAATAGAGTTGCCTTTCTATATCCATAATCCAAATCCGATATCAAAGAAATATCTCATCAAATAGGAAGAATCCTAATAATGTCCAGCGGGTGGCATCTACTATAAATAAAGGCCACCACATCGGTGAAAGTGCGCAAACATCGCATCAGTTCGCCCTCTAAGTAGTCCATCTTTTCTCTCGGGGAAAGAAGCTGACTTAGGCGTCGAGGACGTACGGGAGAAGCCCTCGTCGGCCCCTTCTTTCTCTTTTGTAAGGGAGTGCCACGTTGAGCACAACGGATAACCTTGCGGCAATCCCCAGTCGACCTAGACGATCCGAGGGCATGCGGACCCGGTACGCGGTCAGGTCGGCGGCGACCCCCTACTGCGGCTCGACCAGTTCCGATTGAAGCATCATCGGTTGGCGCCATACGTAGGCGCGGCGGTTCCTTACAAATATAACTGATTTCTGGGTTATCGTGGTATCAACTTGGGAACCTGGCGGGAGCAACGCCCGATAGCGGATGCGGGGATCCGCCCGGTAGCCCGCGGACAATGGACCTCTTGGCACATTCGAAGCAATGCAGAAGGCGGCTGAGCAGTGGAGGCTCTGTACCTCACCAACCAACGCCTGATATGAGAATTAGAATAACTCACCAGGAAGATACAACGCCCACGGGATACACTACAAACACAGGAAGGTCACAAATTTCCTCCTCATGAACGGCAACACAATCTCGACATTCCCTGAGGCGCTGAAAGAGAGCGGAGGGAGTCTGGCGGGACCAGGGGCACGAACCATGGTGTGCATGAGAGGAGAGGGACGAAGCAGCACTCGGAGGCATGTAGGGAGCGAAGAACTCGCCACCCTGGCAAGGGAGCGGGGAGAACTATCATGGGAGAGCGAGAGGTTTAAGAGCCTCGGCAAGAGCTCGGCAGGTGTGAAGGAGTGGTAAGAGGACGCTCCTGACACTATGGACACCTTAGTACGACAGAGCTGAATCACCCTTCACAGTAGGGTTGCTTCACTTCCCTCTTCAGTAATTCGGGATGCCCGCAGTGGAAGCATTCGATGGTGTCAGGGATCGAGTCGATCATCTCAACACTTACAAAAACCAAATGGAGCTGCATGGGTATCAAGATAGGTGCGATACGAAACTTTGCCTATCATTAAATGGCCCGGCCTTGTAGTTGTAGGCTTCCTTTGTCATCAATATCCTCGTTCGAGAGAGCTATCCATTGCATTCGTCTCTCATTTCATTAGGGGGTCGAGACGTATAGAAAGCCAAGTTATCATCCTTCTCCATAGCGAGCTGTTAGAAGCTTTGAGGTCTTATGTCGGAGATTCAATGTCGGAGTCTCTAAGGTAGATATACGGCGAAGTTGGCGATCCTTTGCATTCATTGCGGCAGGGGTTCGGTCGAAAGACTTGATGTTTCCTTCGAAAAATCCCAGCAAGCATGGCTGAGGTGCTCGCAAAAGCGGAAAAGTATATTAACGATTGAAGAAGCTCTCATATCGAAGAGAGAACTCATCCACTCATAAATAAAAAAGGGGGACAAACAAGCGACGAGGACGAAGCCCCAAAAGACAAAATGACCGAGAAAGGTCTCCACCCACCGTAACTCGAAAGATGACGACGTTATTCGCCTCAGCGGTTCACCCCCTTAACAGCCTCAGTATCGCAAGTCTTGCGCGAAGTATGAAAGAACAGTTCCTGAGGTGGCCAACTCAAATGAAGTCGGACCTGCCACGAGGAAACTGACTCAGTCTTACTTGGTTCCATAGGGGCTACGAACTTACACGGACGTACCTTACAGCTCGAGAGGGAAATAGATTATTTGTCTGTGGTACCTCCCAGGCACTTCATATCCCTGAAATCAGTCTCAAATCAAGCTCGGGGCAGGCTGGCTTGTAACCACCGCACCGTGACGTGCTTCGGCACTAACAACTTCAGGAGAAATCGCGCTGGCGATCTCGGGAGGATTCGCAAGAGGAGGGAATCGGTTGCTTGGAAGGCCCATCTGCGCGGCATCGGGTCGGCGAGATGGCGAAATAGCGGTGTCTAAGCGTGTGACTCGACCGCGTCCATCACATTCGACTCCGGATGGAGGGATGCCAGCATCCCCATGACGACCCATTGGCGGTTCAGTTGTGGCTAACAAAGCGGTTCATGGGTCCTAGTTGACAACAAGGAGTTCGGTGACATCATCTTGGCGTCGACGCACCCCATTAAGATGGGCATCGAAAGGGGCTGGAACCCGTCAACACACATGGGGTTCTCAGGAAAGAGTATTACCTTTGGGCTTAATACAGCTAGTACTCACCTTAGAGTCCACACCCTGATGACGGCAATAATGAATTCCTCGTATGAAGCGCCCCATGCACTTATAATATGTTGTTAGGAAGACCCTCTCTCAATGTAATAAAGCCATCCCCTCCGCATACCACATGATGATCAAGTTTCCCTGCCGTAGCGGAGTAGGAATGGTTGAGAGATCAGCAGTGGCGAGGAATGCTAGCATCCATGACGGCGGTCGGCAAGCATATACATGGGCGGGCTCGGGCATGCGGCGAGGTGCTCACTCGACTGAGCCCTCGAAGAACTAGAATCAGTGTCGTTGGATGGCGACCTGAACATCTACTTTATATCGGCTCAAGCTGCGAAGACCTCAAAAGCCTCCTCACCCATTTTTTGAGACAGAACAGAGACTTTTTCGCATGGAAGCAGGAGGACATGGGAGGAATTGACCCTACAGTAATCACTCATAGGATGAACGTCAGCCCATCCTTCAAGCCGATCAAACAAAAGAGGAGGAGCTTAGCGCCAGAAAGACAAAAAGCCATCAACGAGGAGGTCGACCGCTCCCAGCGGAGGCGTCGAGTGGAGTATCAGTGGTTGGCAACGTCGTACTTGTCGAAAAGCAAAGCGAGTGGCGACTCTGTATCGACTTCAGCGACATCGCGGGCGTGCCCCGAGACCAGTTTCCCTTTGCAGGATTCGATCTCATCGTAGATGCCTGGCGACCATGAACTCCTGCGGTTTATGGGCCTTCTCATTACAACGGTCGATATGGACAGGGCGACCCGAAGACCTCGTTCGTCCACGGCGAGGAACTATTGTTATCGTGTGATCGCCGTTTGGAAACTAAGAGCGTAGGAGCTACCCCTGTCGAGGCTGGTGACGGATGTTCCAAGCGATAAGCACAACTCTATGGAGAGTGTACATAGATGACTTATGCTTTGGTAAAAATCCACCACGGTCGAGCTCCACATAGCTCATACGTCCCGAGTGTTCGGATCTGAGAAATTACAACATGAAGCTGAATCATTGAAAGTATTGTGGGTATCAACCGGAAAATTCATGGGTTTCATAGTCAACCACCGAGGAATTGAAACCAAATCGGACAAGTAAGGTTGTACTCGACATGCCATTGCCATTAGGTATAAAGGAAGTCCAGCGTTTGTGGAAGGATTCTTTAAGTAGGTCGTATCCGGGAGTGGTGATAAGTGACTTCTTCAAGTCTGAAGAAGGCCTTTCAATGGGATACCAGAAGTGCGAAAGCATTCTGACATTGAAGAGCATGTTTGAGCTCCTCATTCTAGTAGGTCTGTTGAGGGCTCCTCCTGCATACTTAGTTTGTATCGGACTTCCTCGACGGCGTGCGTCGAGCCGAAGAGATGAGTGCGGCCGGTTCACTGTGCGGCCGGAGGCTGGGGAGGAGGCGGAGGAGGTGCAGGGATGGAGAATTTAATTTTGGCGTGGTAACCGCGGCTCGGAGCTCCGCCCTTCACTTCCGGCTGTCTCATAGGGGCCAACAGAATACTCGATGAAGCAAGTGTTACAGCGAGACCTCCCGGAGGGTGATGAAGTGGGCCGTAGGAAGCAGCGAGTTCGGCATCGAATACAAACAGCGCAATAAAAGAGGCGAGGTCTTAGCGGAAGCCGTCATGGAATTCCTCAGTGAACCTGCGAGACGCTCGAACAATGTTTGACCTCCCGTCAGAGCTCTCGTAGATGGGTGCCAATGCCTGAGGAGCGGAGCGAATTCATCCCAACATCTCGGAAGGAATAGACGGTGATGCGCACTGGTCGGATTCGGCCTCGACAACGGCGAGTATGAGGCCATCATAGCGGGTCTCAACCTCGCCCATTCAATGGAAGTTGACGGCTAGAGGTTTCACGACTCTCAGTAGTAGTAAGACAAATAGAAGACACTGAGGCCCGAAGTGGAAGGATGATCCTATGCCTCAAAAGTCTGAGATTTATTGAAAAAATTCATCTTGGTTCGAATTCGAGCATGTCTAATGGAGAACTCGAGTGCCTTGGCAAGGTAGCGATAGCCTTACGGGGAAGACCTCATGGTCGACACACGAAATAAAGCGAGAGCCCTCTATAGATCTCTGTGACGTGGAAGTTGCCTAGGTCGGGTTCGAGTCGAGTTGGATGGACCCCATTTGGGATTATATAATAGACGGACTTCTGCAGGCGACCCGAAAATGACCAAAATCAAAGCGAGGTCGCGATTCACTGTCATGGGGAAGCATGCAAGCAGGGTTTCTTCCACACCCATCCTTAAATGCATCGCGAAAGACGAATCGTTCTAAGGAAGTACACGGTATATGCGGAAATCATATCGGGCTCGGGCATTAGCGGAAGGTCTTAGACGGGGATACCTGCGGCCCATAATGCTCGGAAGGCGCTAACCGACACGGTCGAGAAATCTGAGATGCCGGGAGCATGTCAAGTGCTAAGATCTCACGCCTCCCATGAGCCCTTGACATCGATCCACAAGCCCTGGCCTTTCAGCAATGGGGTTTGGACATCTTTTTGGGACCCTCTGCCCATTGGGAAGGACCCCGATGTAAGAATTCATCATCGTCGCGGTGAATTACTTCACCAGAGTGAGGTGGCCAGAGACCTTTGGCCCACGATCACGAGAGCGAGAAGATCTGCGATTTTGTGAGCCTCTGCGGGTTTGGTATCTGGCCACAGTATCGAGACAGGAAAACAATTTGACAACGCAGGATTCGAGATTTAATCTTAGAGCTCGGAATTAAGAATTATTACTTATCTCGACTACATCCAGCGATCCCAATGGTCAATGAGTCACCATCAAGGAACCATAAAATTGCTTTGAGACCAGGTGGAAGATCTTAAGGAAAACGAGGCCTACAGAGTTCTTTATGGGCTTTCTGAGGACAACGAGTCAGCAACAAGGAAACCCCATTTGCCTGGCAGCATGGCGGTAGCCCCTGTTGAGGTCGGGTGGTCCCCGGATCGGAGATTGCGATTGGAACCACAGCGGCGTGCTCTCCATCTAAGAATTTGGATCTCTAGATGGCATTGAGCAGGTTCTAAAGGCGTCGAAGGCCCATCAAAGGAGGCGGTGAGTACTCTGACGAAAAGTCAAACCCGGGGCATGGGAGTGATTTAGTCTTAAAGGCTCACGCCGGCAGGAAGAATCCGGCTACTTGGAAAATTGTTTGGCCAGGAAGGCCTACATCGTATCTAGAGTTGTCGGACCGGGCAATTCACAGGCTCAGCGAGAGGGAGGAAAATTTTTACAGCATGCATGGAATGTGGAGCATCTTAAGCGTTTTTACCAGTAAACATCGGTTTGTAATCTTAAATAAAGCATTGTCGATTTTGAGATGTGAGTTGGCGTTTCTTTTAGTTATTTTGTTAAACTGACAGACGTGATGCTCGGAAAAGAATTACATGCAGCAGGTGAGAAAGTTCATAGTCATAAAGAAAAAAAGTCTATGTATTCCCGAAATCAGTTACATTCGATTACAATCAGTGATGTCATCGATTACATCTTGGAAGCACACAGTACAAGCAGTTCCCTCAAAAAAAAAAAGGAGAAGAAAAGGAAAGAGGTGGAAAGGAGAAGAAGAAAAAGGGATGGAAAGAGTTTGTGCGAGGAGAATCGGATGTGGAAGAAAGAAGAATCACAAAGGAGAATGAGGCGTGGAAGAAAGAAGAAAGGAAGGAAGAGAGAATGAAGGAAGAGAGAATGAAGAAGGAGAAGAGGCGAAAGGAGAGGAGAGAAGAAGAACGAGGAAAATGAAAGCGGCCTGAAATGTCGCCCTCCCCGAGGACACATTCCACAGCACGAAGCTGGGAATAACATGACTCCAGCTAAAGGGGTAGGGGCTTCTGACTCCACAATGAAGTCTGACAAAGCGGGCGAATCTTGGTGGATCCCGTGAAGACGATCAAACAGCGCTTCATCTCACGCGGATTTCGATTCACACGCACGGAAGAGGCCCAGAATATCAAGTATAAACTCCCATATGTGAAGGCGCCATTTAACAAGGGCCCGAAAGCACTCGGAAATTTACTAAACATTTCCAATTCTTCTTAAATCAGCATTAAAGACGCTCGCACCTTTCCAAGAAAATCAGAAGTCGAATGGCCACATGCAGCAACTCACTTTGGCTTGAGTTCGTGCACACTGCACGAGGCCCGCGGCCTAGGAGTCGGATCCGGCTCGGCGGATCGCCACGAGGCCTCGGCGCGGAGCCGGTAGCTCACTTTGTGGCGGGTTCGTCTGCTGCGCGCGAGCCATCGGCCTGGGTGTCGGATCGGCAGGAATTTGGATCGCCCTGGGCCTGGCCTTGGGCCTAGTAGCTCACTTTGATGGGCTCGAAGCCCACTCACTGCCTGAGCCCACGTGACCTAGGAGTCGGATCGGTTAGAGTGGATGCGACAAGGCCCCTCGTGCCGGATCCCAGCTCCGCTGGCGGCTCGACTGCCGCACGGGCCACGGCCTAGGGTCGGATCAGGCTAAGTGGATCGCCGCTAAGGCCTCGGCGCGAGCCCGTTAGCTCCCACTTTGGCGTGACTCGACTACTCTTATGGGTATGCGGCTGGGAGTCGGATCGGCAAGTTTGGATCACCAATAGGCCTCGGCCGGGCCAGTGTCACTTTGGCGGTGCATCCTACTGCGCAGACCCTGCTTGACCTGGGGTGGGATCATTTCGAATTTGGATTCGCCCATGAGCCTGTTGCCCGGGAGCCTGGGTAGCTCACTTTGACGGGATGTTACTCTTTGAGGCCATGCGGCCTAGAGGTCATATCAGCTCGGTGGATCGCCACCAGGCCTCGGCCGGGCTCGCTCACTTTGCGAGCTCGACTACTCTTCAGGGCCGCGACTGAGGTCGAGATCGGCTCGAATTTGGATCGCGGCATGAGCCCTCGAGCCGCTCGGGCTCGGTGGCTTCCACTTTGGCCAGGTTCGTCTACTCTGCACGAGGCCACGCGGCCTAGGAGTCGGATGTTTCAGTTGGATCACCACACTAAGGCCTGGCCGAGACCCCGAGTAGCTCACTTTTGGCGGGCTCTACTGCTGCGCAGGCCACGCGGCTTTGGGAGTTAGATCGGCTCAGTTTGGATTGCGAGGCCTCGGCGCCCCGAGGCCGGTAGCTCCACTTTGGCGAGCTCGACTTTTACGCACGAGGTCATGCTGACCTAGGAGTTAGGTCATTTCGGGTGGATCGCGACAAGGCCTCAGCGCACGAGCCAATGGCTCGCACTGCGGGCTCGACTACTGCGCAGGCCACCTGACCTAGGAGTCGGGTCAATTTTGGATCGCCCCTGGCCAGGCCTCTGGCCGGAGCCCTGATGGCTCACTTTGTGACTTAGTACCTTTGCGCCACGGGGTCATACGGCCTAAGGGAGTCGGATCAGCTCGGGCTATATTGACAGCAAGGCCTCGGCGCCCGAGGCCCGTGGGCGATTAGTACCCCGAGTGCTATTTGCAGGCCACTATTCAAGATAGGTTTGAGACTTTTGCGCCTTAATCATATCAATTAAGCCAATTGATGTGTGCGAGTCCTTAGTTTCACTAATTCCATTTCGAGATTGTTTTGGATAGTTTGCGGGTTTGAGAACTTGATCAACAGCTTAGCTTATTATTGGTGTTGAATGCGAGAATCCTCGTGATTTCACTTAGGCGGATGAAATATCAAGGTCGATGAAATTAAAGGCAAGTGATGAATAAAGTGCGGAGAGGATGCGTAGGCAAAAGCCGGGAAGCAGGAGCAATCCCAGGATTTTCGCTATGATTGCGAAAATTTCGCTGGGATTGCGAAAATTTCGCAATCATAGCGAAAATTTCGCAATCATAGCGAAAATTTCGCAATCCTAGCGAAATTGGAAATTTTCGCTAGGCTAGCGAAATTTCGCTAGCTAGCGAAATTCTTGTTGCTTCAATGAGAATTTCCATTTTAAGCTATCTCTGTAAAAAAGAATTTCGCTAGGCTAGCGAGAAATTTGTAAACTAGCGAGAATTTCGCTAGCATATGGAATTTCGTATACTGAAATTTCTGCATAGCGAAATCTCGGCTCCTGCTGTTTTTGGTATACTTGATCCCGGCGGCCGGGTTTTGATGTATTACCATTTTGACCCTTATGTAATCTCATATTTTGGGTATTTTTGTATTTTCACACTTTGGGTTGGACTATACCAGCCGCCTTTTGTAACCCTAAGAAATTTTCATTTATAAGTTTTCTCATGACTTTCATTTAGGTCTCATTTTGCTCTCATCTCTCTCTCCTCTTTCTCTCATTTTCTCTGTTTGCCAAACACCCTTGAGGATGACAGCTCAGGATGCTTGGCTAAGCCTCATAGCTTTGAAGGTGTGGCACCAGTTTGGTACGTGCGGGTGTCCTCTTGCTTTGGATATTCTAGTCACATTTATACTGGTTTCCTGACTTTCCAAACTAGGGTTTAATGGCATTTAATGTCTTTCCTTTGGTCAATACTTGCCATGCTTTAGGGTTCAGTGCATGCTTAATACTAGATGCACTGATATCCTTTAGATGTCATTCTGAGACAGGAATGAGGTTAAATGCTAGGGTTTCAAGCCCGAATGGGACTTTAGAAATGCTTAGTACTTGGGTTATTTCAATTAGGAGTGGTTCTAGGGTTTAGGTTTATAGCTAAACAAAGATCGGGTTTGGCTTTGACTATAGGTCTCATTTGCCTAATGCGAAATAACTTGAGGACATTTTTATAGCCCCGTGTTATCAAATTTAGTGACCCCGAGTCTTCAAAGTTGCATTTCACACTTCACTTTAAGCCATTACGGGTTAGTCGTGAACCTCCTGACATTTGTTTTTTAACAAAAATCGAAAATCCGAGAATCCAAACAAAAGCCTCACCATTTTCAAACAACGTGCTAATCATTCGTGGGATGAAAACCCGTCCCAGTGTTCGGCCTAGACAGTTATCTTTGCGGTAGGTTGACTACGGCGGTAGGAGGAACAGGAATATAAATTTTGTTGATTCGCATCACCTGCGCTGGCGCAATCGAGTAGCTCACTTTGGCGAGTTGCCTGCGCGCGGGTCATGCGACCCATGACCGGATCGGCTGAAGCTGTCGACCATGAGGCCTCGGCGCGAAGCCCGGTTGCTGGTTGGCGGCCACCGACTATTCTACTCGGCGTGCGGCCTAAAAGTCACATTTAGCCTTGACCAAGTAGCCCGTGAAGTGCCGACGGTTTGAAGAGCTGACTTTTTCAACTCTACTTCCCATCATATCAGCGGACGTTCAAATTAGGCCATGCGGTAAAGGCGTCTGAGATCATGAAGAATGGCGGGTGCACAAGTAAAGATGAAAGTGATGAAATAAAAATAGATATTCATTAAGAAAAAAGGCTACATATGTCTATACGCGAGAAGATTATACATCGAGAAGAGAGTGAGCCTGTTAGGGACATGGGTTCTCTAGAAGGATGCGGAGAAGACTCCCTACGCCTCCTCGTCGCTAGGAGGTCGGTTGAAATCCTAAGCCTGGATAAGCGTTAACGTATACGCTGAAGTGAGCCACCGAAGCCCAATGAGTACTGACGGTCCCTCGATCTTCCTATAACCGTCCCCATGACGTGATGAGCTTAAAGTCATCTATTTTTAGTCCATTTTTACTGCTTAATTTTCATATCAAAAGAGACAATTGCTTTGCGGAAATATGAGAAACATCTGTTTGTTATCGGCGGTAAATGGAAGAAAGAAGAAAATGCAGTAGAAAAATGCAGAAATAAGTGGAATAAAAGTGCGATCCCGATTGGCGAAGCGAAATGAAAAGAAGCTGTTTGAGTCATTGATCTGCGATTTGGGAGTTTACTGCAGTCCGGTCATGAATTTATGACGCCGAGTGAAGGAATTACGATGCGGTGCGACATGGATAACAAAGGTTTATAGAAGTCGCGACGATTTGCTTTCGTAGAAAATTTGTAAAGAAATGAGTTGATGTTACGACAACGGTCGAGAGTCGACATCAAGAACCTGATTCAAAGCTACGGTCATGGTCCGAAGTCGCGACAGAATCTTGTCAATACGACATCGAGAGCAAGCGATTGAGACTTGTGGAGCCATGAAGTGATGTCGCGCGAGGATTGATATGCGTGTGACAAAAGCGATCAAGGAAAGATACACGTGGGGGCGAGGTGCGAAGCAAGCGGGAATGGTTGATGTCCTGACCAGTTGAAGTCGCGACATCATGAAACATTTGAAACTGCAGTCCTTTAGTTTGATGTCACGGCCAATTGAAATTAGCGACATCCCGGTAGGATGAATGTCTGAAGACGGGGCGGCGTGGCGTGAAGAGATCGAGGAGTCGGCGGCGTGAAGACATTTAAATTTACAAAGGGCATGACTAGATGTCACGACAAAGGGAGATTTGGCCGACAACAAAGACTAACCAGTTGAGGCCGGAGAGCTAAGTTGATGTCGACATCAGAAAATTCCATTGATGAGTTTTGTTGGAAATTTGAAGTCACGACACAAAGCCTCAGTGGCGCCCCATTAGTTGATGTTTACCAGGCCATATATCGATCGTGACACGAGACTTTGCTTAGTTGAAGGTTGAAGCTCCATAAGAAGTGCGACAAGAGATCGATGTCAGCGACAGCGAAGTTATCGGTTGAAAGGTGGCTTTCATTTGGTGATGTCACGACGAGAAGATGGCGTCGCGCGACATCGCGAAACGAAACTGCGAAGAAGCGGTTGATGTCGTGACAAGAGAATGAAATTAGTGACATCACTAGCGATCGATTCAAATGTATAGACAAGAAGAAGTCGCTGACGTGAAATTGATGTCGCGACATTGATGATGTATCACGACAAGAAGCCCGAGTCGCGACTTGAGCGATGACTTGGGCTGGATACTCAAAATCCACGGCGGCTACATTGGGATTAGGGCTGATTGAGGAACCTATCATCACGCGGCTATCCAGCTCATTAAAGTAGCTTGGCGACCCACGGTGAGAAGTGCGGATATTTGAAGGCTCATTCCTCTTTATTTTCTTTTCTTTTCTTTTCTTTTTATTTTTCTTATTTTTATATCCGTCGTTTTAGGCGGATTATGTTCTCATATTTTATTTTCGTTTGTATTTTACGGATCTTGATATTTATCGTTTGGTGAAATTTGAATGCGAATTCAATTTCTTTTCAAGTACTACGGAATGTTGAAGTTCAGACAAATTCACGGAATTCGATTGTTTTCGGTTTCAGTTTGCGAGTTATTCTTATGATCGGAGGATTCTTTGTATCGTGTAATTCGATGGTGAGAATCCGGCTTCCATTAAGTGAGCGTTATGGTGAATTTATCTTTCTGTAGTCGTAGCGGCAGCGTTAATTTCAGTTAATGAATTTGCTTACGGTTTGGGTTTATTGTCTTGGGATCTGAATATCGGTTTCTTATACCCGTTAAGATTTGTGTCATTGCTGCGATTTCAAGGGAGGTCCTGCAGTGACACGGGGAAGACATTCCTAAGAGTAATGAACATTTCTTTGAAGGTATATTAACTTTTATATTAGGGATCTTTTTGAGCTTTGTAGTTCATAGATAATCCTCTTCTCACTTGAAATCCAAACGAGTTGGAATGAGTTATCTGTTTAAACAAGCAAAGTTCACCTCGGTCGGATAGTGAGGCCAATCAGTATTGTGAGATCTAATCAAAGGAAAGGGTGATCTATTCTAATTTGAGAGGCTTGATCTGGAAGTTGTATATCGCTTGCTTGGCGATAACTGGGAGCTGGGTTTACAGTCCATAAAATGGGTATTAGTATTGCAAAGAAAATACCGAATTGAAGTCCTGGTAAAGAAGTAGTTATCTGAATTCCTGTATTCGAGAGAAATCGGTCGAGAAAATTAGATAATGAAGTAAATGGAGTGGAGATCCCATTTTCTAATGCCTTAGACGAGATTTTGAAACTTGAGATAATCAAGAAATTTTATCGAGATTAACTACGAGAATCGATAGTTCCTGTATATTGTTTCTATTGATGTGTCTTCGAGGGATAACTATTAGGTATTCATTTCTTTTTAGTAGAAATTAAGTATTCTTTATCTTCCAGTTTGTTGGATAGTTCAGTTATTTTCCTTTATTGGTTTAATTTTGGCTGTGCTGGATCCTACTATCCTTTTGGTCGAATAGTATGGAAATTGGTGGTGAGTGGTTGATTTAAAAATTCTTGAGATCTACATTGGGATGATATCTGGACATAAATCCATTTTATTACTTGTCGGCACATGTGCACTTGCAGAATATAAGACCAAAACCAAACTTTGAAAATGAATTACTCTAAGAGATTGGTGGTTTATATAGTATAATATCAACAAGTTTTATGACACCGTTGCCGGGGACTAGACAATAGTTCCTTGGTGATAACGTCGTAAATTTGTAGGTGTTCTTTGGTCTATCAACAAGTTTTTGGCGCCGTTGCTGGGGACTAGACAATAGTTCCTTGGTGATAACGTCGTAAATTTGTAGGTGTTCTTTGGTCTATCAACAGCAACCAAAGTTATTTGCTGATAAAGGTCCCCGCCTTTGACATGCGGCACTCCTGATCGGGCGTTTCGCGGTGGCGACCTAGGTGGCCTCGCGTGAGCCCTAGATCAACGTGTAGATCTTATCTGCCTTGGTCGTCTTTGATGTACGCAATTCTTCCTTAGACTCCGGCTCGCCTTTGGATGTGCTCATCCACGGCTTATACGAAGTTCATATTGGGCAGACTGCAGCCCGTCCCTAACCTTCAGCAAGTCATTTTGTACAGCCGCCGTCATCCGAACACCGGCTCGCCTTGACGCTCTCTTGTTTTTGGACCTCATCTTCTACTCGGCTCGAGCACGAGCCAACGTAGTATGTTTCGTCGAATTTGAGCTTCACTTTGCCTCACCGATCCTCACGTTGCTGACCCTCCGACTCGGCCCTTCGGATGTGAGAAGCCACCCTTGCCTTATGGCAGCGCTTTGGCATGACTTTGGGTTTAGTTTGGCCTTTTTGGCGGAGCCCTTCAAATAGTAGCAGGCACAAACATAGAATCAGCATCCAATGCAAGTTCGACCTTTCGATTCAAAATGGAATCGAATCTGACGAGTATGAGAACTTATGGAGCTGACCACTGTAACTTTAATTATGCCCTTACGGTTTTATAACATGTTTAGGGTATAATAAGCGTAAAGTATATTTATTCGGAATAGTAAAGATAAAAACAAAAGTAGGATATGCATAAGTTAAATTACAAATAATAAAGAAGATTTGAGGCTATTGTAAAAATATTATAAATTGATTTGCAAATATTATAAGAGTTGGAGGACAAAGTAAAATAAAAAGGGGATAAGATCAAATAAGGATAAGACCAAAAGAAATATCTTATTTTGGTCTTGGAGAAAGGGAGAGCAAATACGGACAAGAGAGAAGAGAGAAGAAGAAGAAGAAGATCACAGGTACGGATACATGTCTTGGGTTGTATGGAACTATGAGTATGTTGTGTAAATTACGGGTGTATGGAAATCTAGTTTTGGTCTAGAATGTTTAGATACATGGTTTGGAACCCTTTGTTTTGTGTATGGTTTGGGTTTGGAAACTCCCAAACTCATTTCGTGTAGGGTTGAGTTGAGGAGGCTCTAAGGCTCCTAGATATGTGTTTTGAGGGTGTAGTTGTAAGTTGAAACCAGAAAATTCCTATTTTGATCGTATGCGGTAGCGGGACCATAGCACGGGTTTTGGGTCAGAAATACGGGGAAATTCCAGAAGTGAGTCCCTCTAGTAAATTGTAGCCACATCAATGAACTTGATGTTAGGCTTTTCCAATTTCTCGATTTAGACCTCTGCCAGGCCAAGTTATGGTCCTTTTACCGAGAATTAGTCCATTTAGATCTGGTGGTCGATTACGCGAATTCGAGATTCTAATGGGACCTTAGAACAGGTTTTGAGTCAGAAATAAAGAATTTGGAAGTAAGTCCTTCTGGAAATTGTATCACATCAATGAACTGATGTTAGGCTTTTGAATTTCTCAATTCAGTTTTTAATGGACCAAGTTATGGTCCTTTTTACTACGAGCAGTCCAAATGGGTGAGAGGTCGGCCGTAGGGTCGTCAAATGAGGTCATAGAGACCTCGATACTGAAAAACCTCGGCTGCGTCATGCGAGCTCAGCTCGTCATGCGGAGCTCAAATCGTCATGTAGAGCAGCTCGTTCTGCGAGCTCAGCTCGTCCTGTAAGAAATTTGAGCTGGGTCCCTTTCCAGTCGGCTCATCGAGTCGATCGAACCGTCGGGTGGCTGGCATGACATAATGACGGAAGGTCATATCTCCTTCGTTTGAACTCCGTTTGGGTGTTTCTTGGACTCTATGGAAAGCCCATTGGTCAGAATCCATCCATATAGGAAGATATTAGATGTCCAGACCGAGGTGGTAGACTGAGCTCGTCACTTCAGTGCGGCTCATTCAGTCGGTCAGCTCGTCAGGCGACTACGCGCTGACTCGAGCTTGGTCATATGCTCCATGCGTTTGAACTCGATTTGGTGTTCTTGGACTCTATGGAAAGCCCATTGAGTCAAGAATCCATCCATATGCATGAGGAAGATATTAGATGTCAGACCAAGGTGTCAAACTGAGCTCGTCACTTCAGTGCAGCTCGTCAGTCCAGGTCAGCTTCATCAAGACTGACTGTGCATGACCTCCAACTTCGGAAGGTCATATCTCCTTCGTTTGAGCTCCGATTTGGGTGTTCTTGGACTCTATGGAAAGCCCATTGAGTCAAGAATCCATACATATGCCTGAGGAAGATATTAGATGTTAGACTGAGGTGTCGGGCTGAAACCGTCACTTGGTGCAGCTCGTTAGTCGGTCAACATGGTATTTGCGCGCGACCTCCAACGGTCATATCTCCTTCGTTTGAACTCCGATTTGGGTGTTCTTGGA
Organism: Tetrastigma voinierianum; assembly: GCA_016808115.1. Classification (NCBI taxonomy): domain Eukaryota; kingdom Viridiplantae; phylum Streptophyta; class Magnoliopsida; order Vitales; family Vitaceae; genus Tetrastigma; species Tetrastigma voinierianum. The sequence continues at coordinate 97,721 of JAEQBH010002305.1, read as the reverse complement.
CTCTATGGAAAGCCCATTGAGTCAAGAATCCATCAATATGCCTGAGAAGATATTAGATGTCAGACCAAGGTGTCAGACTGAGCTCGTCACTTCAGTGCAGCTCCATCGGTCCGTCGACTCGTCAAGGCGATAGCATGACCTCAAGCCGGTAATATCTCCTTCGTTTGAACTCCGTTTGGGTGTTCTTGGACTCTATGGAAAGCCCATTGAGTCAAAAATCCATCCATATGCCTGAGGAAGATATTAGATGTCAGACCAAGGTGTCAGACTGGGCTCGTCGCTAGTGCGGCTCGTCGATTCGAATCGACTCGTCAAGGTATTGGCATGACCTCAGCCGGAGGTCATAACTTCTTAGATCTGAACTTCGATTCAGTGTTCTTGGACTCTATGACCCACATTGAGTCAAGAATTCATCAATAGATAGCTTGATAAGATTGGAACTCATATTTGTTCCAGAAAACACGGAAAACAGTAGGCAGTACAAGTAACCATAGTTATTCGTATTAGGAATGCCTATTATGAATTCATGAATAACTCATAAGCATACATGGTAAGCATAGTTATTTATGCATATAATGAGATATGAAAATATGATTGTATATATATATATATATCCCATATGAATACCGAATGACAATAATTATTCGGGAATATGAGATATATACTGAACATAAAATACACATTGATTGTCTGCTTAGAACCTGGTAGAGGATAGATGGACATGCCTATTAGGAAAACCAGAGTGCGGCATACAAGTTAAAATCGAGGCCCGGATTTGGGTCGATGACATAGATCCCATTTGGATCCTGGTGGCCCAGAGGTCACCACGGCGCCCTCCAGGGCCCTCGTGGATGGTCCTTTGTCTCGTCACAGTGATGATACCTTCAAAGTTATCAATATGTCAGCGCCCGGTATCATAGCGGATAACTTGTTTCATCTGCAGTGAATATAACCTTCGGGCCCTCGTAGTTATATTTATGTATCACTTTTAGGTTTATGTAGACATGAAACATAAAAGAAAATGACGGTATATGCAAAGGAAATGTAAGAATATATGACATGATATGAAACAACCTTTTATGCGATGATAGTCGTCTATCTACGATTGCAAGAGCGAAGTAAAGTGAAGATGACATGAAAGTATATGGAACATGGTAAGAAATGGCGGATTTATAGAAAGTATATATATATGAGAAATGATAGAATTTATAAATGTTATATGTGTTATATGTAGTTGTATAAAAGTGTGGTGACTCTTAATAGAAGTCATATTCCCACTTGGCGTGTAGCTCGAGTGTTCAATCCGTGTAAGAGTACGAATCGAAGGCAGACAGTCACATCCAGCGGTCAAAGGCCACACATCCATAGGTGCCTTTGGAAGACCTTTAGGTCTATTTTGTATAAATTTTGTAAACAATGTAAATATTGTAAATGTTGAACTGTTCCTATATGAGCTTGTATATATATTTTTGTAATCATTTTTCACAGGGAATGTAATGTTTAAGTTGGATTATTTAACATTATATGAATATGTAAGTGTAAGGGTTATAAGTTTTTAAAAAAAAAAAAAAAAAAAAAGAGTGACCCTCCTTGACATCCTATGCTAGAGTTGGGGGCGTCACGGTTAGTGATATCAGGCCTAAGTTTAGGCGTTTGGAAAGCCTAGGTTTAGACGGCTCTGGAATAGGAATATATATGATAGAAAAGCTGTGTGTAGTAATGTGTGGGCCTGATGTGGATGTCCTTGTGTTTTGTATAGATGGATCGTCGAAGAGAAGGCTGCGAGAGTGTTAGCAAGGAACAAGGGTTATCAACTACAGACAGCTGAAAGTAATGTACTAATGAGCCCACGGAAGCCTTCAGTGAGAATATTGCAAGACATGGCTCGGGTTTTGGATAGATTGACCTCTCTAAGCTCCGATAGACATAGTAAAGACATGGAGCGGAGGAATTTCCATGGAGTCGAGCATGGAAAGTCGAGAGAAAGAAAGCCGAATTATGGTTAGAAAAGCTAGAGGTGGTGAAGGGGTTAGTGTCCTCCCGATCGAGAGCATCATGTGGAGTCTCAGCGCGGGGTGGGGCATACAGTGAGTGGAAACTAGTGCTCAAAAAGTCCAAGGATTCCAAATCCCATGACTTGGGAATTCTTTGTCCAAGAGTTCAGGACAAAGTATGTTACTGAGATGTATAGGGATTCCAAGTGGAAACAGTTCCTAAATTTGAAGCAAAGGAGCTTATCGGTGGCTGAATATGAAAAATTTAGCCATCTTAGTAAATATGCACCGGAATTGGTCCTCACCGAGGCATTTCGGTGTAAACAATTAGGATGGGCATGATTCCATCAGAGGTATTTGGCACCTATGACTTCTCTCCAAGCGGTGGATTTTTATCGGTTGGTCTAGTTTGCAATGAAAGTAGAGAGACTAGAAGCAGGCAACAAGAAGATTTCAAAGAAAGTTTTCTGGGAGCCGTCTCATCGGAAGAGCTAGAGTCTCAGCTCAAATCGGAATATAGTTCAGCCCCGAGGGTAGAGGCAAGGTCCCACGATGTAACACGTGAAATGCAGGTATGGAGTGCTTGGTTGAATGGGAGAAATTCGAATGCCCTCATTGCCATAAAAGGCATTTGGGAGTTTGCGAGATATTGACGGAGGGTGTTTTGGTGTTGGAAGCCTTGAGCATTTGAAGCACAATGTCCACAGAGTTAGGGGGATAATAAAAGCCATGAGAGTGGCGGGGAGGAAGATCTGCGGCACCTTCCAGGCTAGTGATGCGTGTTGGGGTGTGGTGGCCCATCTTAGCATGGGGGCGAGGAGGCATGAGGTGTCGGAGCTTGGTGGGTAGTCCTATGCCTGCCGGCACTGACACGAGCATATGCTATGAAGGCTCGTGAGGATCAGGAATGCTCTGAGGTTATAGGCCCGGTATATTTTCTTTATATGGTAGAGATGCATGCATTGATTGATCCTGGATCTACTCATTCATATGTGTTCATGGAGCATGTATTTGACAAAGTACCGTGATGGAGAAATTAGCATATGACATGCATGTAACTAGTTCGTTGGGGCTGCGTTAGTGTGAATAACATAGAAATTGTCCCATTGTTATCTGAGCAAAAGGAGTTTCGATTTCATATACCATTCAGGAGTTTGACTTGATTCTAAGATGGATTGGTTGTCCTAAGCAGGCTATCGTGGATTGTGGACAAAGACGGTGAGTGTTGGTCTCTGACCAGGCGAGGAGTAATAGTACAAGGCATTGAGATCCAAGTGTAATGTCTAATGTCATCTCACTATGCAAGCTAGGAGAATTATGAGGAAAGGATGTGGGAACATTCTTGGCTTTGATACTTGATTCCAAGAGTCAAGTTGATGTAGAAGATCCATTAGTAAGGGAATTTCAGACGTATTCACTGAAGAGTTACGGGTATTCCACATGAGAGAGAGGTGGACTTAGCCTTGAGATTGTAGGCAGTCCACTATGTCAAGGGCAGTGCGGGATAGCTCAGCGGGTGAAAGAAGTTAAAGAGTCAATTGCAGAACTTTTAGATAAAGATTTATCCGACCGGTGTCGCAGTTTTTGTTTTATTTGTGAAAAGAAGATGGCACTCACGGATGTGCATCGATTATCGACATGTGGTGGCGATGAAAAGCGAGTACCCATTCGCGAGGTGAAGATCTTTTGATCGATTGAAAGGAGCGGAGTGTCTTTGAAGATAAACTGCGATCGGGGGTGATATCGATTGAGGGGTAAAGGAAGGAATGCGAAGGCGCATTTAGAACCGATATGGTCATTATGAGTTTGGTCGCGCCATTTGGACGACTAATGCCGGCGGCATTCATGGATTTGATGAATGGGTTTCGGAGCCACATGTGGATCAATTTGTTGTGGTTTTATTGATGACATCTGAATTGTATTCTAAGGATGCACGAGACATGAACAACACTGAGAATAGTCTTAGAGACGTTAAGAAAAGAAGTTATATATGCTAAGCTCGGCCAAATGTGATTTTTGGCTAAAGAAGTCTCATTCCTAGAGCCATATTGTCTGTTGAGGTATAAGAGTTGATCCTGCTAAGATTGAAGCGGTTGTGAGTGGGAAATCACCTCAAAATGTAGCAGGGTGAGAAGTTTCTTTAGGTTTGAGTTGTATAGAAGATTTATGAGAGGCTTTTGGTCATAGCTTCTCGGCTCACCCAAGTTACTGGGGAAAGGAATAAAGTTTGAGTGGACGGACAAATGTCGAGCTAGTTTTGAACGGTTGAAAGGATCTTGGTTGAAGCACCTGGTATTGGCGACCTACTCGGGAAAAAGAGTATACCTTGTATAGTGATGCTTCATGCATTAGTTTAGGATGCGTGTGTCTGAAGATGGGAAAGTAGTGGCTTATCGTCGGACCGGTTGAAGCCACACGAACAAAGTATCCCACTCATGACCTGAGGATTAGCTGCGGTAGTGTTTGCTTTAAAAATATGGCGACACTACTTATATGGGAAAAGTGTAAAATTTGCACACCGATCATGAGTCTCAGTATGTGCGAAAGAGTTAAATTTGAGACAACGGAGGTGGTTAGAGTTATTAAGGATTATGAGTACGCATCATAGATTACCATCCGAAAAAGGCTAATATAGTAGCGTAGATGCTTTTTAGCTTCCGAGGCAGTGGTAGCAATGTCACTGCAATTTTGGTGATTAGAGACTAGGAGATGATGGAGCTATGTTAGCTCGGCTAGACCCATGACAGTTTTAAGCGAATGATTGCAAATCTTGTGAGAAAAATGATGAAGAGCTACGAGAAAAGTTACGGATAGTTGCAAAAATGGTGACAAGACTAAGTTTTTAGAGAAAGAAGGCTGGAAGTTTGTATTTCGAGAATAGATTATGTGTACGGATGATAAAGGCTAAAGAAAAGTTGTTATTTGAGGCTCATATTATGGTATTTACCATGCATCTGGAGAATAAGATGTACGAGGACTTGGCTTGAGTTTTATTGGTGGAAAGGAATGAAAGAGATGTGACTGAATATGTGTCTAAGTGTTTGTGTCGACAAGTCAAGATGAACACAGTGCCAACAGGTTTGTTAAATCATTCCAGTTCCTCCATTAGAGTGGGATAACATTACCATGGATTTTGTCGGGTTTCCTCACACAACAAAAAAACATGACTCTGTGCAGGTGATTGTAGATAGGCTCACAAAGTCGTACATTTATACGGTCGAAATTGACTATACTATGGATCGACTAGGCAGGTTATATGTAGATGAAATTGTGCGATTGCATGGTGTGCTAGTTGTCTATTGTGACCGGATAGAGATCCGCGATTTATCGAGTTCTGGAAGAGATTCTGATCAGCTTTGAGCCTTAAGCTAAGTTTGATCGACATTCCATCATGAAGCGGATGAATGATGAGAGATGATTCATGCTGGGATATGCTTCGAGGTTGTGTCATGGAATTTTCGGGAAGTTGGGATAGGTATATTCCATTGATGGAATTTGCCTATAACAATAGTTTTCAGTCAAGCATTGGTATGACACCATATGAAGCTTTGTATGGCCGGAAATGTAGAACTCCTGTGTGTTGGACAGAATTGGACTAGGCAAAGCGATAGGTCCAGGACATAGTAAAGATCTGAGAGAAAGTACAAGTTATTCGGCGAGTTAAAGGCGACTAGTGATCGTAGTCGTATGCTAACCTAAAGGAGAGATATTGAATATAACGTGGGAGACAAAGTCTTCTTAAAGGTATCACCATGGAGAAAATTCTTAGGTTTGATCGAGAAAGGCAAGTTGAGTCCAGGTTCATAGGGCCATATGAGATTTTGGAGCATTATTGGCCACATGGCATCGATTGGCACTCCCCTCTGGGTGGCCCAGAGTGCGATGTGTTTAATGTGTCGATGTTTCGGAGATACCGCTCACGATGAGTGCATACGTACTACCGGTGCAAGAAGATACAAGTACGAGAAGATTTGTCATATGATGAGGAGCAAAAGACCATTACGGCTTAGAGGGGTGAAAGTTGCGGAACAAACAAGTACCATTGGTGAAAGTTCTGCAGCAGCACCACGGTAGAAAGAAGCTACTTGGGAGCGAAATGACTATAAGAACCTGATATCCGCAACTCTTTGAATCGAGTATGAATTTCGAGGACGAAATTCTTTTTAAGGGAGAATTGTAACACCCCAATTATCTGCTCATGATTTTATAACATGTTTGGGTATAATAAACGTAAAAAGGTATATTTATTCGAAATAAAATAAAAGATAAAAACAAAAGTAGGAATATGCATAAGTTAAATTCACAAAATAATAAAGAATATTTGAAATTTATTGTAAAATATTATAAATTGATTTGCAAATATTATAAGAGGTTGGAGGACCAAAGTAAAATAAAAGAGGATAAGATCCAAATAAGGATAAGACCAAAAGAAATATCTTATTTGGTCTTGGAGAAGAACAAATACGGACAAGAGAAGAGAAGAAAGGAAGAAGAAGAAGATCCGCAGTGCGGATACATGTCTTGAGTTGTATGGAACTATGAGTATATTTATTATGAGATTCACCCGGGTGTGTAAATCTAGTTTTGGTCTAGACGTTTAGATACATGGTTTGGAACCCTTTGTTTTGTGTATGGTTTGGGTTTGAAACTCCCAAACTCATTTCGGTGTAGGGTTGAGTTAGGGGAGGCTCTAAGGCTCCTGGATATGTGTTTTGAAGGGTCTAGTTGTAAGTTGAAACCATGGAATTCCCTATTTTTTGATCGTATGCAGTAGCCGGACCTTAGCACGGGTTTTGGGTCAGAAATACAGGAAATTCAAGTGATCCCTTCCTAGTAAATTGTATCCACATCAATGAACTTGATGTTAGGCTTTCAAATTTCTCGATTTGGACCTCTGTAGACCAAGTTATGGTCCTTTTACCGAGGTCAGTCCATTTAGATCTGGTCGGGTCAGTTCTGCCAATTTGGGTCAACTAGCCGGACCTTAGAACGGGTTTTTGAGTCAGAAATAAAGGGAATTTGGAAGTAAGTCCTTCTGGGAAATTGTATCCACATCAATGAACTTGATGTTAGGCTTTTGAATTTCTCAATTCGGGTCTCTGTGGACAAAGTTATGGTCTTTTTACTCTGAATAGTCAAATGGGTGAGAGGTCAGCCATAGGGGTCGTCAAATAGAGGTCAGCAGACCTCGTCCTGAAGAGCTCAACTCGTCATGCAGAGCTCAACTCGTCATGCAAAGCTCAAAATCGTCTGTATTAGAGCTGGGCTCGTCGACGGTCTGTTCGTCGGTCAAGATTCATTTCGTCGAGGCGTGTGACCTCCAACTTCGGAAGAAGATTCGTATCTCCTTAGTTTGAACTTCCAGATTTGGGTGTTCTTGGACTCTATGGAAAGCCCATTGAGTCAGAATCCATCCATACTGGGAAGATATTAGATGTCAGACTGAGGTGTCAGACTGAGCTCGTCACTTCAGTGCAACTCGTCAGTCCAGGTCAGCTCGTCAAGACTGACTGCGCATGACCTCCCAGCCGGAAGGTCATATCTTCTTCGTTTGAACTCGATTTGGGTGTTCTTGGACTCTATGGAAGCCCATTGAGTCAAGAATCATCCATATGCCTGAGGAAGATATTAGATGTCAGACCAGGGTATCAGACTGGGCTCGTCACTTCGAAAGTGCAGCTCGTCAGTTCAAGGTCAGCTCATCCAGAGACTATTTGCTATGACCTCCAACTTGGAAGGTCGCCTTCTTACGTCTGAACTCCGATTCAGTGTTCTTGGACTCATGGAAAGCCCATTGAGTCAAGAATTCATCAATAGACAGCTTGATAAGATTGGAACTCATATTAGTTCCAGAAAACACGGAAAACAGTAGGCAGTACAGGTAACCATAGTTTTTCGTATTAGGAATGCCTATTATGAATTCATAAATAACTCATAAGCATACATGGTAAGCATAGTTATTTATGCATATAATGAGATGAAAATATGATTGTATATATATATATATATATATATATATATATATATATATATATATATATATATATATATATATATATATATATATATATATATATATATATATATCCCATATGAATCTTAGAATGACAATAATTATACCGGGAATACCAGGATATATCTTGAGACATAAAAATACACATTGATTATGCTTAGAACCTGGTAGAGGATAGATGGGCATACCTATTAAGGCAAATCTGCGGCATACAAGTTCTGAAATCGAGGCCCCGTTTGGGTCGATGACATAGATCCGTTGGATCTGAGTGGCCGAAAGGGTCACCACAGCGCCTCCGGGCCCTCATGGATAGTCCTTTGTCTCATTACAGTGATGATACCTTCAGGTATAATACATCAAAGCGCCTACAGGCCCTCATGGATCTTGTTTCCTCCCCGGTGAATATGGCGCCAGACCCTCATGGATTAATTCTGTGATCTGTACTTTATGTTGCTGTGAATATTAAACATAAAGAAATATATTATATAAAAAAGAAATGGAGAATAAGATAGAATACAAGATCGCAAAGAGTATATAAGAAGTTACAAGAACAAGAAGTAAAGTACAAGATGACATGAAAAGTATATGGAACTATGGTAAGAAATGAAACTGTTATGAAAAGTATATATATATGAGAAATGATAAGAATTATAAATGTTATATGTGTTATATGTAGTTGTATGGAAAGTGTGGTGACTCTAATAGAAGTCATATTCCCACTAAGCTGCAGTTTAGCACGAGTGTTCAATCCGTGTAGGTACAAGTAAGAAAAATCGTAGAACAAGGCAATCCACATCACGCCAAAGGCCACACATCCATAGGTGCTCACTGAAGACCTTTAGGTCTATTTTGTATATGAAATTTTGTAAACCAATGTAAATATTGTAAATGTTGAAATACTTCCTATACGGAGCTTGTATACATTTTTAATCACGCTAATGTACACAAGTTAATTGTTTTAACATTATATGAATATGTAAGTGTAAAGGCTATAAGTTTAAAGAGTGACCACTGACATCCTTCTATGCCGAAATGGGTGTTGCCAAACCCCCGGAGAGATAAAATAAAAGCTCATCAACTGCGACTCGACCTCTCGAGATCGTAATCCTTAAGAATGGACGATCACAGATGCCGCTTGAGTTCACAGCATTGAGAAGCAAAGAGTCCCATCTTCACACTGGATTCCTGATCTTTTCTCCCAACCTTCCTACTCTTCGAAGGTGACCAACACTGGCTGATCTCCGCATGCTAATAGCACGACCACAACGCCAACGCCCCACCATGATCCTTTAGCCAGCAAGAATCTTAATCTGGCACAACTCAAGATTCAGAGGAGCTCAACCGCAGGCGACCGCGCCCGTCCGCTTCTGACCTTTTTAGTAGACGGAGTATAGATGAGACTTCCCACTTTCTAACTTTGACCAAAGCTTCTAATCGATCTTTCTCAACAGCCTAGGGCTAAGCCACGAGCCCGGGCTGAAAGAAGATCTCCAATCGGCCAGTTTCAGTGGGTTTAGCAAATGAGGGCCCAATGGAAACTATGGTGGTTAGCTAAGGCCTCTAGCAAGAGAGCGAGCAAAACTTTGAGCCCGGGCGGCCAGTAATATCCGACGGATCGCCCGCGGCGATCAGAGACGCACAACGCGCGCTTATGACGTTATCTTCGCCACGAGATCAATTTGAAAATTCAGAAGAGGAACCGTATAGCGGCAAATCGAAGAACAATGACCTCACACAAGTTATACCAAAAACATAACGAACACTCACGGCGACTTCAGGTGTCCACAACTAAACGCCTGCTGTGGTGTCACTTTGTCAAGGAGGGTCATATTCCCAATTATGGCCACTAAACAAAGAAGTGAAGCACCCTTCCATGCCCAGGGGAAGAGGAAGACTGGGAATCACCAGAGGTGCGCCTTAACGCCAGAGGAAGCTCCTCGGTCTCCCTTCTTGCCAAAAAGATAAAGGAGCTAGTAGCTGGTGACTGTGGGACAATCTGTTCCCGTCTCCTAAAAAGAAACTAATAGACTAACCAAAATAACTCAACCATTGGGCGTAGTTGAGAAGGATGATACTTAGTGCCTGCAAACCCCTTTTATAGCGGGATGCAAGAGGAAAGCCAACATTCATTATCGGAAGGCTTACTAAAGAAGCACACCATCTTAGGCACCAAACCACATAGAGGTCGAACGCCTGGGATCTCGCACCGGACCAAAAGAGGCCATTGTCCGGAAAAGGTGGTGGCTATGAGGGACCGACCTTGTTAGATCCGCTAAAGCAGTTACGCTGAACCCAGCGATCTGTGGTATTCCCACCTCCAGATATCGATATAACATTTTTTCTTACCTCGTCCAAGGGAAAGTGGGGCTCTCAGTATTCGGTTCAACCTCGATCGAACGATCGGAGGCGCCGCCGCCGGCCCAACCCGGAAAACAAATAAAGAGTCACCGCCAATGCAGAAGAGCACCTGCACTCCATGATGAAAATAAATAATAAACAAAATTGGGTCAACTTAACCTCAGTGCCTCGGGTCGTATCAAATAAAAGAAAACAAAGAGATAAAGATGAAAACCAGTGAATAAACGGAAGAGTACATCTCAGTGGAAAACGCCAAGAAAAGACTCTACATAAAAAGGTCACTGAGAACAAAGGAAAATGAAGTACGAATTACCGAGAGCAAAGAAGAGGTCGCAGGATCGGGAGGCACAAAGATGAGGAGGCGCGAAAGAAACAGTATGAAATTGAAATGAGTAGAGAAATAAGCGAAACCAAAGAGCTTATCATTATCGCAAGACGATGATGGCGATCAGCCTTAACTAACCTAATTAACAGACACGCGGAAGTTGCATCCGATACGAGAACGTTACAAATTTCTCATCACAGCACTTCGCATATCAAGGTCAAAGAACCGATGTGGTTGAAAATGGGCTCACAGGCCCACTCGCTAAAACCCAAAGGAGAGGCATGCCCATTGAAGCATTCAGGCTTTGACGTTGAATGTGATAGTTCAATCCGTCACCAAAGGTCGATTATGGGTAATCAAGAAAGCCCATACCAAATCTGCTAAATCCCATAGATAAGGGAAGTAGAATAATCCCCAATAATATCTTATCCAGCAAATCTAACTAAATCTTACTAGTTAGGAAATTGAGATAATTCACAATATTACAACTCATCAAACGGGATCCCACCAATAAAGGAGAGAAATAATTCCAAATAGAGCTGCACTTTCTATATCCATAATCAAATCCGATATCAAGAAAATATCCCATTCAATGGGAAATAATCCTAATCACCATCCAACTGGTGAAACATATACTATAAATACAAGGCCACCCCATCGGTGAAAGGTATGTAAACATACGCATCACATCTGGCCCCCATACTCCATCTTTCTCGTGAAAGAACCGACTTAGGCACTGAGCAAACACAGCTTAAGCTCCCTCGCCGACCCCCTTCTTTCTCAAGCCAGAGAGGAGCACCATGTCCAGAGCCTGTAGACCAGCACTGCAGCAATCCTACTTCAGCCCCGACGATCCAGGAGCCTGCAAACCAGCCCAAGAGCCAGCCCAGTCCCGCCCCAACGACCCTACATCGCTCCAGCCCGCCCGGCTGCTGGAGTGCTGCATCATCACACACGTGCGTAATATTAATGAAAATAACCCGGTTCAAGAATTATACGGTTTAGCTTTGTTCATGCAAAGTTCAAAGAGAAATAAAATTAAAGGGAACATAATTTATAATATTATTAATATGAGGACTATCCCCAGATCCAACAAAAGGCTGAATTGCTTTTACTTACATTTGGACAAGGTAGAGATAATTCAATGCTTTGATCATCCAAGTCAAAAATACATAGATGTCGACGCGAGTAGTGAATAGAATTTGTTTCAACTTGAGCATTTGAAACAAAAGAAGACCTTCCCTTGATATTCCGAGAGAAAATTCTGTTCGCTCACCAATATCTTCACTTATCCAGCGTATCCTTCGAATAGTCCAATCGAAAAATTTCAAATGTTGAAACAACTCCATGACTTAAAAATGATGTTGAGTAAATCTTGTAAACTAATAACATCTCATCGTTACATTCAACTAGATAAGAATTGTAGGATACATGTCCTTCTTGTAACCCCAATGTGGGTTTTTCTCCATTTATCAATTTCTTAAAGTGGACAATCGAATCTTTAAAATCAGCCTTTACAATATCCCTATGTGGTGCCACCAAGGCATAAATATTTCCTTCATGAACATTTATAGTTGAAAACGAAGAACTCAACAATAGAAACTTTTTTCGCAACGAACTCGACACCGGTCTCCATAACATAAGGAAATCTTTATAAACAATCTAGAGATGTGAATTAGATCGCTGAGGCAACCATAAGATAATATTCACTTGTGCTATATTCTATCGAGGAAGTCCTGACCATCTCCATCGAAACATTAGAAGAGAACAATCATGTAAGTATTATCTTTAGTAATAACCATCCATAAGAAGAGCAAGAGTGGTACATACCATTCACATAATTTCCCTGGGGATGATTTTAATAATAATAATTCTTTGATATATCAAAGAATGCTCATTTCAGGCATCTTGTCCTGGGTGAGAAATCATAAGCCAAGGTCAGTGGTCGACAAAGAGATGGGAAGAGAGTACCCAACTCTATTTTCCATTTATTCCTTTACTTTCTATAATGAAAAGAGAAAATGTCTCAAAATCTCCCTTCATTAAAATAGAATCAATCACTTTCCTTGTTAAACAAAAAAAAAAAAAGTAGTTCTTGGTAATATAACAATGAATAAAATATCTGACATTAAATATAATAAATTAAACAATTAACTCCAGATAAGACTGGATAAAAAACTTAACATGATTATATAAAATTTCTTAAATAACTAAAATTGTGTGAAATAATAAATAAAATAATTAAACGTAGAAACATGAAACGCTTTTTGCATTAATAATTATCGCAACTTTATACCTTTCATAATTTACCATTTGTTTCTTTTTATTTGGGTATGTAGTCTTTAAATTGTGTTATATGATTTTTTTCCTAAACGCCTTAAAAATTTATAAATTTTTTACGGTTGCTTTGGCATTGCTATTGTTAAATGTCACAGATTTTTCATCATATTTTTATTTTTAAAATTTTATTTATTTATTTATTTTATTCTTTAATAACTTATATCTTGTGGGTATAAACTTTTATGAAAAAAATCTAAATTTATAAACATGAATTTGAAGGACTTACGTGTATGAATTATAGACGGTAAAAAGGAGAAATATATTTAAATTCATATATGTTTTCTAATTACTATTCTCTCATGATCCTACAAATAAAATATATTTTGGCAAACCCTTTGTACTTAAAACAAATCCTAAGAGGTCTATCATGCCTAGTTTATGTGATAAAATATTCAATATTTCAAAAATATAGGATATAAGAAGAAAAAGGGTTCCGGATTCGAGTCCCAATTGGTACATTCCATTTCATTGTAACTAAAATTTTTACGTAAAAAAAAATCAAACCCTAAGATAAATTTACAGCAAGAACAAGTAACAATAAAATAAAGATATTGATAGAATAATAATAAAATAAAGAAACTGAAAGTAAAAATATCATACCTGACTATTAGTTATCAACAATGAAATATCAAGCTAAGAGAAAATCGTCTCGCTCCAATTTCTCAAATTCAAAAGCAAGCAAGCCTATTTATAAACTTTGTTTTGAGCTCCCTCGCCCCGCCCCTTTTTTCTTTTTTTTTTTCAATTCAAACAAGTTTGTTTATAATAAATATTTTCAAACATCAAACTCTAGCACAATTCCTTTTAAACAAGTATTTCGTATCAACTTTAGTAATATTACTTTTTAAAACATGGATACGTTTGGATAAGTATTTAAAAAAAAATATTAATTTGAAAATAATATCTTGAGGATTTTTAAATTTTTTGAAAATAATATTTCAGATAGATAAAGATTAAATAATAACATTTTAGAGTTGTATGTCTAACAATAAATTGATTTGAGTTAGAGTTATATCTAACAATAAAGTTAAAATTAAAAGTACTGATTAATTATATTACTCTTTAGTGGTTAAGGTTATTTGAGAATTAGAAAGAGATATACTACAGAGTTGTGGTTCAAGCATATTAGATAGTTGTAATGCAGTTAATAAATACAAAAAAAAATTATATAAATGATTCTTATTATTTTTATTTTTATTTTGGTGTCTCAACTTCTTTTTTGTTCAATCTAATAATGCTCAATCAGAAAAATATGACCCACATAATATCTTCCCATACATATAAATATAATAAAATTATTTAAATATCTTTTTAATGTGACCTTACATAATTCCTAATCATATTTTCATATGTTATTAAGGTTTTAATGTCTATTTGTTATAATATAAAAGAAATCAATAAAATTGGCTACTGGCTAGCTACTAGGGAATTAAGATAAAATAAGAACTTTTTCTTGAAAAAAGAAGGTTTGACTTTTAAAAAATAATATTTAGGGGATTATATTTTTATAACTCTTAGGAATAATATCTTTCGGCAACTGTTTATATATTTTTTAGATTACTTTTGTGAAATTGTGTTAGACCTAATTAGTATTTCCATTGTAAGAGAAATATTTGGAAGGATGGAAAATTTAGGAAACTTTTCTATTATTTCAATAAGAGGTCTATTATAAATATGTAGATAGGAAATCTCTTATTTAAAAAAAAAGAAAAGAAAAAGAAAAGGGTCGAACTCAAGAGAACGGGCCGAAACTTTGATGAAAAAGAGAGCATGGTTAAAGTTTTTGCCGACGAAGAAGAAAATCATGGTTTCTGGTCGGATTTGCCGACAGAACTTTTGAGTTCGATACGATCATGTCTCGTTTCTGAAAGAGATTATTATATTTTTGATATCGTATGTAAATCATGGAAAGCCTCACCGAATCTCCGTCTGCAATTGCAATTTCCGATCGATGATTATTCAAGATTACATGAATCTCCGCTATTAATGTCAATATCAAAGAGATCAGGTAGATATAATTTCTTTCATCCTCTTCACCACACATATTATATGGATCTTCCAGAATTGTTAAACAAAAAAATCTTATATTCTAAAGATGGGTGGTCAGCCGGGTTATGGGAGGAAAAGTCAAAGAAAACAAGTTTTTTCTTTAATCCCTTACAAGAAAGAAAATTTGACTTCCAGATTACCAATGTGACATCGCATTCACTAAATTCGCCTCGGTCTTCCAACTTCTAAGGATTGTGTAGTGGCAGAATAATGAACTTACTTTCTGATGGAAATCACAAGTATCAAACCCGAGAAGATGATTGGGAGATAGAAGATGTTGACTTCCGTGAAAGCCGATGAAAATTATCCTCAGAAAGGCTTTGCATATCTTCCAACTTATTTTCGTGATGATTATTGCTGACTGCTTGATAAGCCGACAAGGTATAAATAGCCTGATCCCCCTTTGATGATTGTGAAATAGTTTGAATTTTATGGGATGCGACTCACGACGACAAATCTTGTGATTCACTGATTCAAAGTTTCATGGTTGAAAGTGATGGGGAATTGATCGCCATTTTTCTCGCTATAATGGAAGGATTTCTGCTCAAACCGATGCATCCAAAAGAATTGGGTGAATGTAGAAGATTTAGCGACAAGAGTATTTTGAGTGTTTGTGGTGGTTCCTGGTAGAAAGAAGGGTTTCGTAATAATAATAGATATCTTCCTATGCTTTACGACAACAATAAGGCTGTTTTATTCATTTACATTAAAACTCACAAAGATATCATTGCAACGGATATGATTTTTCCGCATCAGCCTTTATCATATCGCGTATTCTTCATTCTCAGATGGATTAAACCCACATAATTAAATATGTGTACGGTACCTTTAGTAATATACTATTTACGATTCATTACTACGTTTGTTTCATATAATAATTATGACTTGTTTTCATTTTCAAGAGAATTACCCATCTATTTGGTACATGCCTTGTTTTTTATCTTTTGACATTTAATCACTTTACATCATAACTACACGCGCATGTGTGTGTGCGCTTATTAAAATTCTACACTACACCATTTTATCAACACTAAAGAACTTCCATGAAATTAGTTTGTGATTTTTAATATTTATGCATAAATGATCTTAGGACTTTGGCCGAAATGGTTTTCAATATAATGATTCAGCTTGTTTCTACAGGTACCATAATTCACTTCTTAGAAATTAAAATTTATATGTAAATGGTTTTCACACATTCATAGGTAGTATGGCCTATAAAACCTAGATTAGAAAGGTCCATGTCCAAACCAGAATATTAGTTGCAAAGAGAAATGAAAACATTTGGTAATCCTCTAATTAAAAACTTTCCGGGTGTCGCGACATTACTAATTCCATCATGCATCATGCATCATGCATTGAACTTCAACTACCCATGAAAGTCTTTACAACACCTTTGGTGCTAACATATTGTTCACTTAAAAACTGCCCCTTAAAATGAGCATCGTATCTATTTTATAATGTTTTAAAAATCGGATCATGATTGAATAAGAAAAATTACGACGGTTGAACCATGATTAAACCGATGACCTTATAAATAAGGGTGGTAATTCGTGTCGTGTCAATGTACGGATCGTGTCAATATTCGTTAACCCAAACTTGATATGAATAATAAACGTGTCAATATTCGTTAATCCAAACTCAACCTATTTATTATTTGTGTTAGGCACGAATATGACCCATTTAATTTGATTATTTAAAATAATAAAAATTATAATTAATCATCCATGTATATTTAACACAAATAACCTATTAAATTAACATGTTTATTAATTTTATTATTTAAATTAATAGGAATTATAATTAATAATCCATTTAACACTATGTTCATGAAATTAATAAAACATACAATTTTTTAGTAACTCTTAAACTTTAAATTGTCATTTTATGAGTGGACCTTGGACCCATCCAAGGCCACTAAAAAAATGATTCTCCTTGCTCTCTCATGTGATTTTATTTAAAATAAATAAATAAATAAAATTCATTAAACCTCTCTCCCATGTGAGTTTAGTTTAAAATAAATGAAAAACAAAACACATGTTCTTACTATATAGTTTTCTATAGCATCTAGTCTTGATGCTTATTCTTGTCTTTCTCCCATCATATTTAAAATTTTAAAAGGGTGTATTGAACTACATACAATATCTTTTTAAGAAACATTTTATCGGTGATTGTTTTTTTAAAGTTTATTACTTTCGTATTTCTTCATATGGTGATTATTTTTATTTATAGTCGTATGTCCAATTTAATCTTAAGTTTTTTTTCGACCCGTAAGAGCTCTCGATTTTAGTGTCCTAGCTCATCCATGCGCTTATCATCACGATTTTGCACAGATGAACAAACATGAGCTATTCATGTGATGCTTTATGTCAACGATATTTAAATATGTCCATTTGTCCATCTATACAAGTTTGTGATGATAGAAATATGAATGAGTTACAACACTAAATATTGGGACACTTGTGGATTGAAAAAACTCAAGGCTAAATTATAGTTTATGGTAATGCACCTATGATTAATTTCATTAATCATATGTTATCTTCATAGTGTTGGTTTAATAATATTACCTATAAGAGTATCATAATTATAAAAATATAATTTAAAATACAACACCAAAAGTAATGTTTCTATAAAATAAAAGCATCAAAATAATATTTCCAAGACATTTATTGTTGGTAAGTTTTACTTCATAAAACACGTTTTCAAAATACGACTTTAGTGATAATAAAGTCTATCTTCAAGCTAAAATAATGAAGTATGTGTATTAAAAACGCGATTTATATATATGGTATTTTAAAAATCTGTATATTTATCAAAATTCCCTATAAAAACAAGTAAGGTCTCCTAATAATTTTATGTCAAAGTTAAATTTGTTCGATCCCCTTAAAATGAGCATTGAAATAGACTTAGTTTATTTTGCAATGTTTTAAAAATCAGACCATGATTGAATAGGAAAAATTATGGGGATTGAACCATGATTGAACCGATAACTCATAAATATAGAATTTAATGATTGTAAATTTTAATATATAGAAATTTTAATATATATATATAAATTACAAATTAATATTATTTATTTGTTGGTGTTTACTCACATTGATATTTTAAATTGTTAAATAAATATTTATGAATATTGAAATGAACAAATGAGACATATTAATTTTAATGAGTTGTGTTTAAAATCAATAATTTCTCATTTTAGATATCCTTTTAAAAAATATATTTTTACATCCACTACATATGAAAAACAAAAAGCCTTTTGCATTGATAAGTTATGTAATAGCTTACAATGTCCCACATGAAGGTGAGTGGGCTTTTGCTTCAACATCCTGTATCTGATGGTTCATATCCTGATCACGTGAAAGGGCTAAATAAATAAAAGAGTGAGATCTCATGATCAATGATTAGACAAACCCAATCTGATTTTTAAAACATTACCTGTTTACTTTAAAATACAACATTTCGGGCCTACTCTAAAAATCGATTATTCACTAATAAAATAAATTTTAATTTGTAAATAATTGACCAAATTGGCAAATATGCAGATTGAATTTTGAACCACCACATAAGAGAGTAGAAATGGTAAAAGGATGAATTTTTATTTTCTTATAAATCTGCATATATTATATTCATATATTTTTACCAATTTTGAAACATGTCAATCTATTCTATCTCCAAAATTATTTTACAAATTACATATATTTCAAAATTATGTATTGGGAAGGAAAGTCTGAAAAGACTTCCACAAAATTTGCTATATCAAACCTTTTTTTTTTTTTTTGAAATATATTAAACCAAAAGCAGAATTAATAGAATCAAAATTATTTATTTTTACTGAGAAACCAATAATTTATTTATTAAATGATAACATAGTATATAATTGATCAGCTTTCAAAGATCAACTGCTCTCTTTAACTATAAGAAAATAAATTGACATTATATATATATATATATATATATATATATATATATATATATATATATATATATATATATATATATATATATTACATAAATAGAAGGGATGATGTATTAAAAATGAACTTCAATTTTATAGAATATTTTACTTCTACATTATAATAATCTACAAAGATTGAACCATATAGATGACTAATAGATGATGACATTTTTGTCAAACAATGATTTGAAAAAACCAATGTTGTGAGCACACTCTCATGACAGACAGGAAAATATAGGATTTAACTAAGATTTGAACTAGATGAATCTTATAAATAAATAATTTTTAATATATATATATATATATATATATATATGAGATATGCAGAGTTATATATATAAATTATAAATTAATATATTATTATTATAATAAAGTTTACTTCATATATTGATGATTTAAAATGAGTAATAAAGATTTAGATGTGAATGTATTTGAAACAGAAATGAAATTCTCAACATATTTAATTTTAACGTATTTTGTAATTATAAAAATTTAAATTAATTTCAAGATTTAGACATCTTTTGTAGTTACTTTTTACATCCGCTTACATATGACAACAAAACCTTTTGCATTGGCTGTTTGGCTTAAGGCAAGAATTTCTACATGAAAGACGGCTACTGATCGCCCTTAAAAGAACTGTCCGCTCATGGTCAATCCGATTCAACGCGCGAAGCGGCTCAATAAATAAGTTATTAGGTCCACGAGATCGACGCATTAGATTTATAATCTAATCTGATTTAAAACATAATTTTGCCATTTTAAAAATACAACATTTCAAGCCTACTTAAAAATCGATTATTCACTAATAAAATAAATTTTAATTTGTAACAATTGACCAAATTTGGCAAATATGCAGATTAATTTCGGACTGTAAAACCATCACATGCACAGAAAAGGAAATGGTAAAAGGATGAATTTTTTATTTTTATTTTTTTATTTCTTCTATGGTAAACGGTGCATATATTATATTCATAGTATTTGTCATAATTTTGAAACATGTCAATCTATTCATCTCCAAAATTATTTTACAAATTACATATATTTCTCTAAAAATTTGTGTATTGGGAAGGAAAATGAAAAGATCACAAAAATTTAAGTTATATCAAACCTTTTTTTTTTTTTTTGAAATATATTAAACCAAAGTTTTTACTAATAGAATCAAAATTGATTATTTACATTGAGAAACCAATAATTTATTTATTAAAATGATATTAACTGATCTCATTTCTGTTAATCACCTCCGCTTCTTAACTATAAGAAAATAAAATTGACATTAAAACAAATAAAGAATAATATAAAGAAATGGTGTTTTGAGGTATATATATATATATATATATATATATATATATATATAATGTGACATCAAATAAGTAAACGAGCATGTTAAAAAAATGATATAATTTTCAAACGTTTTAAAAAAATGTTTTATTAGAAAATGATATAATAAATAAATTTGCAGAATTAATAAAAATTTCCTTTCATTATTATCATTATTATTTTTTTGCAACTCGAAGACCACTCTATTTTCGTCTTTACCTATTAAGTGAATTGAGATACATATGTAAGTGTAATATTAATGAAAATAAACGGGGTTCAAGAATTATACATGTTTAGCTTTGTTCAAGGCAAAAAAAAAAAGAGAAATAAAAATTAAAGGGAACATAGTTTATAATATTATTAATATGAGGACTATCCCCAGATCCAACAAAAGGCTGAATTGCTTTTACTTACATTTGGACAAGGTAGACACTCAATGCTTTGATCATCCAAGTCAAAAATACAGTAGATGTCGACGCCAGTGAAGTAAATAGAATTTGTTTTAACATGAGGATTTGAAACAAGAGAAGACCTTCCTTGATATTCCGAGAGAAAAATTGTGACGCCCCATTTTCCTCAAAAATTCATTGACTACCCGCCAACCTCGCGAATTTATATTGCCTCAGACAAGAGACACGCACAGAGTAAAATAGCCACATGGGCTCTATATATCCACACGCATAAAAACAAAATGTCTCAACTATTTCATAGGTTCCATGCTTCGTTTCACAAAAGCTTTATATATATTTACAAAATATTTACTTCTAAAGTTCACATTTCGGCTTTCTTCAAAAACTACCTCTAATGAAATACCTGATATCTCTCAGACTAGTAATCAATGACTAGGTGAGCAAAGCCCAAGATGAAAATTCTCCTACAAGGGTTACTCCCACCTAAACGCAGAGATACGCAATAAGATATATAAACAATCAATCACATTCCATAATTATTCTCTATATGAAATGTCTACAACATGCATGGTGATGCAACCCCTCATGCTTAAGGACCCAAGTCCCAACCGACTCTCACACTGGGAATGCCAAGTCGTGACTAAAAACCTGCTCTAATAATTATGACTAAACCATTGACACCCTCCAATTTTATTTATCAAAACCGATTTTGATTTTTTTCCTTTATTTTGTGGGCAACGGATTTCCTAAGCTTATTGACCGTAGACGCCGCACGCCTTTCAACATTTCTTTAACTTGCATCGTCTGCATCTATGTCTAACCGTGAATAACCTGTGGGACTTTCACCTCCGGGGGATCTACCCCAACTTGTTCGCCAAAACATGTAATTTACCATTGACTATTTACTACCACTTCGTGAATCTCTACCTGGACTTTGTCCGCATTTTCTTTCCCCCAGCTCAGACCCACTCACCAACACCGATGAATGGGTCCACCGCACTCCACACCCGACCTGACGCGATGTGACCCGCATATGAAATGCACGATGTCACGCATTTTCCCTCATGTTACATGCATGAATGAGCACTACATGAAACATTTACAAACCATGGAACATTATAATTTATACATATAATCTACCTCCATGCAAACCATATCAATACATTATATTTCCACACTTAGCATGTTATTCAAGCAAGCAATAACACACAATTAAAGTCAAGGCAAACTGGACTAATTGGTACCAGAAGTGGCTCCCTCTTAGGCAACAGTGAACCATTTTATTCCAATCCTTCTCATCATATCAAACAACCATGATACCTAGAAACTTTCGCCTAATTAAACCTAACTTATACAAATCATGCAACCTGGTCATTTAATCCATACCCATTAATTCCAAAGTTTTAACTAATATACACGCCTCTCGCCGCCTCCCATAAGCAACCCCTACCATTATAAAAGTTCTCAGCTAAAAAGTAAATCAAGTAGAAAATATCCTACATCTTGAAGTTGAAGAAACTCCCAAAACCGGAGTCCACTCGTTGTCCTCTCCGCGGTGTAACACTTCCCTCTGCTTCGGAAGAATCCGACGCCTGATCTCCTATAAACCTGTAGAGAATGAAGACTCTCCTCACTAAAAACGTAGAGAACAAACCTAATGCGATCCCTTTTTCCTTTCTTCCTCTCCACGCTTGCCTTCTTCTCTTTCTTTCTCTTCTCATTTTCTTTATTTTCTCCTCATTTCTCTCCATCTTCTCTTTTCCTTTGATCCTTTTCTCCCCTTTGGATGAGAATTGACTGTATGGTCAAAAGAAGGAAATTTCCTTTCCTCGCCACAGGCGGCTCTCCCTTTTTTCCATAATTTTCTTATTTTAGCAATCCTCTTTATGGCATCATCCACCACATGGTTCAATGTGAGCCATAGATCCCTTTCCCAATATTACGCCAATTGCGAGCCACCCTTTTACGCCAATAGTCACACTTACTACAAGCCGCGATCCCCGATTCTGCCATGTGTCATCCGACACCCCATCGCCGAAAAACGCGGAAATCCCGACCACCTCTGAACTAAACGAAATTCGACCGGTAGCTAAATTTCACGAGACGCCAACTTAAAAGTCCGTTTCGTCATCCGAGATCTAGAAAATTTCCGGATTTCCAACCGAAATTTCTATTTTACCCTTTATCCAAAATCTTGGATTTTCTGGGGTCTCACAAAAATTGTTCGTTCACCAATATCTTTCACTTCTATCCATGCATCCTTCGAATAGTCCAATCGAAAAATTTCAAATGTTGAAACAACTTTATAACTTAAAAATGATGCCGAGTAAATCTTGTAAACTAATAACATCTCACCGTTACATTCAACTAGATAAGAGTAGTAGAATACTTGTCCTTGTAACCCTAATGAGGGTTTTTCCATTTATCAATTTCTTAAAGTGACAAATCGATCTTTAAAATCAGCCTTTACAATATTCTATGTGGTGCCAAATTAAGGTAACATTTCCTTCATCAAGGGTTACAGTTAAAAACGAGTTGAATTCAACATCAAATAAACTTTTCACAAACTCGCATCACCCTACCTATAACATAAGGAAATCTTTAAAAACAACGAGGAGATGAGAATTTGGATCGCTTGGAGGCAACCATAAGATGCAATATTCGCTTGTGCTGTATTCTATTGGAGGAAGTTCAATCATCTCCATCGAAACAAGGTTTAGAAGAAAACAATCATGTGAAGTATAATCTCTTAGTACTAACCATCCATAAGAAGAGCAAGAGCGACATATACCTTTATCACATAATTCTGGGATGATTTTCGAATAATAATAATTCTTTGATATATCAAAGAATGTTTGTCTACAAGATCTTGTCCGTGAGAAATCATAAGCCAAGGTTGTGATTGACAAAGATAGTGGGGAAGAGCACTAACTTTCATTCTTCCATGATTCTTACTTTATAATGAAAAGAGAAAATGTCTCAAAATTTTCCTACATTAAAATTAGGGACCAATCGCTTTATTGTTAAACAAAAAAAGAAGCAAAAGAAGTAGGTCTTAAAAAATTACTAATAAATGGAATGTAAAATATCTAACATTAAATATAATAAATTAAAAACAATTAACTCGTGATATGATTGGATAAAAAACTTTAACATGATTATGCTAAAATTTCAACAACTAAATCAGGAAATAAAAGAAATAATAAATAAAATAATTAAAACGTAGAAACATGCATGAAAACGTTTCAGACACAATTATCGCAACCAAGAGCCCCATAATTTACCATTTGTTTCTTTTTTATTTGTGAGTTTTTCTTATTGTGTTTTATGATTTGTTTTCCTAAATGTCTTTAAAATTCGCCAAATTTTACTTGCCTTTAGCATTGCTATTACTTATACCTTGTGGGTATAAACTTGACACACCCCCACCCCCTTCCAAAGGGCGGTCGCAGCCGCCACTCCACTGCAAATCCCCAAACATACTTAACGACTGAACTCCTCGTGTGAAGCGAAGTCAGACACAAGCAAACCTCCTATAAAAATTTTCTATTCGAAACTTATGATTTTGAGTAAATTTCGGCAGCAGCTAACAGCTGCATACAGGATTACGTCCCAAACTCATACATCCAATTTACACTATATCCAAAATACGGCAACCAAAGATACCAACACATTCACAAAACTACTCTATGTACATACATGCTCCATTATACAGTTCAAAGTATTTCTCACACAATATTCTTAATTACAACTGATATAAATGTCGAGAATTAACGCTTCCAAGGTTTTGCATTTGTACTAGGAAAACAGTTTTTAAAATACAAACAATGAGCCAAACGAGTCAAAGGAGTGCATGCTTTACAAAGGTTTTGTTTTTCCCAAAACATTCAAACAGAACTCTTTTACAAATATTTTCCAGTTTTTCTTTGCTTCTTCAAGTTTCTAAAACCCTTCTTAGTTTGTCGGTTTTCTTGTACTTGTTTGTTTCTAAAAAATTTATAAAACTTTAATACTCTGCTTGCTCGCTTTGCTTCAGTTTTCTTTAAAAGCTATAAAACTCTCATTTCTTGCTTATTAGAAGTTTATAAAACTTCAAAACCTCTTGTTTGCTTGTTTTATCTTGTTTGAAAGTTTCTTAAAACCTTTCACAAACCTTTTCATGTAGTTTTCTCAAAACTTTTTCTATAAAAACGTGAGCCCGCTCAACCTATTTCTTGAAAATAAACGGAGCCCGCTCAACCGCTTGCTTTAAAATCCCACTGAGCTTATTCAACCGATCGCTTGAAATCTAAACCCAGAGCTTGGCCCAACCGCTTGCTTTAAAACTCCTAAGCCCGCACCGGGAACCAATGGTTGATTTTTCAAACTCGTGATATTATGCTTATAAAACATCAACCACTGGAGAGCCTATTTTTTGCTTACTGCACTTAGCGAACACTAAGTCTGGCGATCGCGTTTGGAAGGACTCGGGTCCGCATCACCTTTTTCCTGAATATGGTGTGGAATTGACCGGGTCGCCATCACTCATAATTTAGTTAGAGCTCATAACCTTATATACTCCCAGACACGTGCCACGGTCTCTTTAAATGCAATGATTGTGATGCCCTAAGTTTGCCGACCAAGAAACTACAACGCATGTATGAGATCCTAACACCACCGTGCACGCACGGAATAATTCTCCGAATCGGGTTTTCTTGCTTGTAACTAGGGAAGGCCTGTTTTTCACAAACACTTTAAGCCGTTTGCTTGCTTGCTCTTTGTAAAATTCCGCTTTTACACTTCAACCATTTGCTTGCTTGTTCGCTTGAAAATTCATGAATTATTCAAACCATTTGCTACGTTTATTGGGTTTCCAAAATGGTTTAACTTTTCAAAACCATTTACTTACTTGCTTGCTTGTTTAATTATGGTTTTACAATTTAAAACCAATGTTTGCCAAAATGGTTTAACCTAAAACCATTTGCTTGCTTTTATCTCATTGTCATTTCTTGAAAATCTGTCAGATTCAAAACCATAAAATACCAGCCAGAAAGTACTCAGAATAATAATAATAATAATACACTAAGATTTGGAAAATGAGTTTAGAACACTCACCTCGTTTACTAAACTCGGTTAATAGCCCACAACTTTCCCATTATTTTAATTTACACATCATACTGACTCACAGATCACAAAGAGACAACTGAAGTAATCTGTACACTGTGCTACAATTAAAATTTTCAGAAAATATATCTCAAATGCCATTCACAAAGTATTATAGGCTGTGATTCTAGACTAAAAGGACTTTCCATATAGTCTAAAAACACCTCAAAAACATTTCGAAAAATTTTGTCCTGAGATCATGAAATAAAATCCCAATTCAATCCAAACTGCTGTAGCTACCTAAATTTAGCCTGGATCATTCGAAAATAGTCCCAAAATTTCCTAAAATTTTTGCAATTCCTAAACTCACTTAAAAAATTTTGGGACTCGAATTTATACTTCTAAGAATATTCCAAGCCATTATATACTTTGCGCCAATAATACAAAGAGAAAATTTCCCACTTTCAAACTGACAAAAGCCAAGATTTTGGCGTCCACGCAGAATTCGTCAGATAGAGTAACTTAAACTCTTGGTCCCCAAAAATTCTTTCACTCACTGGGACGACGTAGATCCGAGAAAACTAAAATTTGGGTTGATATTTACTCGAATTCTCGCTAAACCTCGTGCTTCGTACTCACGCCAGAGCCCTCATCAGAGCACTTTTCCTTGCTTATCCCGATTTAAATCCGACTCATCCGATTTCCGTAATTTGGTAAATAAACCAAGAGAGAAAATTAAAATCTCTGCTGGACGCTCACTTCTGCCCTCGTCCGTCCTCCATCTCATTTGATGCTTTGATTTTTTTTTTTTTTTTTTTATGTGGACCCACATGTCCCTTTTTCTTTCTTTCTCCGTCGTTTTGTACTAAACAATTTATTTTGTCCCTAAGCCAATTTCATTTATCCTAAATGAATATTCTTTATATACTTGAAATTTTGAGATTTTTCTAAAACCCTAGCTTCGCGCTTCACTATATCCGTCGCCAAAATTGCAAAATATCTCGACCGGTCTCTCGAATTCAACGAACTTTTCTAAGTCACTAGATTCTCGCGAGACGAACTTAACGTACACTGCCACATCCGGCATCTAGAGAATTTTCAGATTTCCCGAAAAATTCGGCAATTCATTATTATTATTTTACCATTTAAACTTCCCCTCATCTATAATTTCACCCTCAACTTTCCTTAATTGCAAACTAACTTCAAATTCCTACTATGGCCCATCTCTAACTTAATTATGCCTTACATATCCTTTGCTAAATGACAATCAGACTTTGTTTTGAAGTACCAAATCTCGGTTCCAAAATTTATAATTTCCTAAATTTCTTATCTCCAAAATACTATAACGCGACACTTCAGATTTTATACACCCCTACGCCTCATGTATCAGACACTTTCTGACGGGGTGTTACAAAATCCTCCTTCCCAGTGAACATTTCATTCGAACGAATAAATTAAACTCCAAAAGAAAAGCGAACGAAAATACCTCATTCTAAAATAAGCGTGAGGGTACCGACGGCCAAGATCCGAGCCTCCCGTCCTAACCGCCTCTCATGATTCTTCCATAAGACTTTAACTAATGGAATCACTTTGCTTCAACACCGTCTTTGCGATCTACAATCTACACAGGTGTTTCCTCATAAGTCAAATTTTCCTTTAATCGTGACCGGTTGTTTCCCTCAACATATGTATGATCCGGATATTTTCAACATCGGCACATGGAATGATTGCGAATCCTTGATAACTCCGGGGTAACTTCAACTCTGTGTTACCGGGGTCCTACTTTGCTCACAATTTCATATATCCAATATAATTCCTGACTAAGCTTACTCGCTTCCCAAATCTCAACACACCTTTCCAAGGTGAAATCTTCAAAAGACTTGGTCACCTTTCTCGAATTGTAAGTCTCACGACTAACCGTGATAACTTTTCTGCCTATCTCTTGCTATCTTCAAGTTATCACAAACAACTTTCACTTTCTCTCAAGTGATCTCAGATTGTTCAGTGGCCTACTAGTCTTCTCTCGTTCAACCTCATCCCCAAAGACACCTGGAGTCCTACATTTCTCGCCATACAACGCTCAAATGGAGACATATCTATACCGGCTTGATAGCTATTGTAGGCAACCTATTAGTGCTATGAGTATCCCAACTTCCTTTTAAATTCCATCACACAAAAGCTCTCAAAGATATCCTCTAACGTCTCGATCGGTCCTCTCTCGACCGCCATCTGGTTCAGGATGAAATGTCAGGTCGAAATGAAGGCGTAGTACTCTAATCGCTGCTGAGTTCACAGCTAAAACTCGGGATGTGGGAACCTGGGTCTCTGATGAAATCTATCGGAACTGAACTATGAAGCACCTATCTCGTCCACATACAATTGGGCCAACTTTCCAATTAATCTCATACATCTGGTAGAAATGATCAGATTTCGTCAATCGATCAACTATCACCCATATTGCATCATGTTGCCTCTGAGTCCGTGGAAGACCTGTAACAAAATCCAAAGTAATCTTTTCCCCAATTCCACACCGAATAGGGAGTAAATCGTATCTTCCCGCGGCCTCCGATGCTCCTCGCCTTTACTCGCCGACAAAGTTAGGCACCTAGAAACAAAACTTGGCGATCTCTTCTGCATCCCATTCCACCAAAGAATGTTCTTTCAAAGTTCCGTATATCTTGGTACTACCTGGATTTGCCAGCATACGCAAAATGAATGTGCTTCTTCCATAATGTCTTCTTTCGCGTGCCATAATCCGCACACACTTCGACCTTCACTCATCATGCCATCATCCCCGTAACTGGAACTCCACATTCTTCCCCTTTTTCATCTCTTCCTTGCTTAATCATTCAGGATCCAAAAATGGATCCATTCTCGCTAGGAATCAGTCCACTAGAAGTGGTCTAACATGAAACGGGCTAACAAGGCTCCTCTCAATCCTCACCTCCAATATCACCCCTAGTCGGATCCACTAACAAAGGGAAGATAACCTCGATCTCATGAGACAAAGAACTCTCCTCGGTCGCCTACTCAAGGCATCTCGCTACGACATTTTGGCTTTCCCGATGGTACTCAACAGTACAACGTAGTCCTTAATAAACCTAAGCCATCTTCTTTGCCTCAGTTTAACTTCCTTTTCTCGTGAAAATATATTGAAGACTCTATGATCCTGTGAAGATCCTACAAGGAACACCCATATAAATACTGTCTCCATATTTTTAGTGCAAACACGACTGGCCAAGTTAGCTCTAAGTTGTAGTGTAGGGTAATTTCCTCATGCTTTAGTCAGTTTTGAGGCATATGCAATCACCCTATCATTCTGCATCAAAACACAACCAAGGCCTTGCCGAGAAGCATCACTGTAAACCACAAACCCATCTCTCCCATCATAAAGCCAGAACTGAGCTGAAGTCAATCTACCCCTTCCAACCCTCGAAACTCACGACGTGCATCTACCCAATCATACTTAACATCTTCCTTGTCGCCTGGTCAAGTGGGGCCGCTATCTTGAGAACCCCTCAACAAACTTCCTGTATCTTGCTAAACCAAGGAAGCTTCTAACCTCCGACACATCTCTTGGTGGTTTCCACTTACCACCGCTTCGCTTCGGGGATCTACACCACCCCATCACCGAATCACATGACCTAGGAATGCCACTCTCGCAAGCCAAACCGACACTTGCTCAACTTGGCATTATAACTGCTTCCTAGTGGTCTCCGCAATACAATCCTCAAGTGCTCAAATGTTCGAACTACCAACATATCAGATATCATCAATAAAACTATGACGAACCTATCCAAATACGGTTGGAATAATTCTACCATCAAACTACGATAACTGCCGTCTGAGCATTAGTCAAACCAAATGCCATTACCAAAAACTCCTAATGCTCGTGAGCGTGTCCCGACGTGCCTTAGGTACATCACTCTCCCGCACCCCTCAACCCGATGATACCCCTCGACCAAGTCTATCTCGAGTATACTCGAGATCCTTGGAGCGATCAAATAACCATCGATTTTAGGGAGTGGATACCGACATGGATGGTAACTCTGGATTTAGTCATCAGAATTCTACACAAATCGCAACCCCATCTTTCTTTTTCACTAAGAGAACTCGGAGTTCTACTGAATATGTTCGGCCGAATGAATCCCTTACTTAACAATTCTTCTAACCGAGTCTTAAGCTCTCTCAACTCGCAGAGCCCATCCTATAAGGAGGAATGGAAATGGGGCTCACCCTCGATCAAATCAATGGTGAACTCCACCTCTCTTTCTGGAGGTAATCCTGCATTATCATTTGGGAACATATCTGGGAACTCTCTAACAACTGGAATCTCATCCAATATAGTCCCCTCCTTCCTTGTCTCCACCACATAAGCTAGATAACCCTGACAACCCTACGCAAAGATTCTCTCGCGCCATGGTAGAGATCATAACGAAGATAACTCTTACGTAATCCTCGAACTTTACCTCCACCCCCGGTCTATTCAGCCTTTACTCTTTTTTAGAGAATAATCTAACGTGGCTCTATGGCGAGATAGCCAATCCATACCATGAACCACATCAAAATCCTCATATCTAAGGCCACAAGATCCATTGGAACTCTCGTCCCCAATCGAACTCTACTATCTCCGACTAATTATTCGAGAATAACTGACTCCAACCTGAAGGGAAAACTCTCATAAGGACCCCCAATGGTCGGGTCTCTATCCTGGAAGCGATCTAAGAAAATGCTTGGATGCAAATGAATGCGCGTGGCTCCGGGTCAACTAATGTATATGCATCATGATCATGATAGCCAATACCAAGAATCACATCCTGGAGCTGCATCCGCATTCTGCTAAGTCACGAGATATACTCCGCCCGAGCGTGGCTCTGTCTCAGATCCCTGGGCACCGCTCTTGTCTCTACCACGGCCACTCTACCAAGGGCCGTGCTGGCCCCTCGCTGGGGGACACCTCTCCCGACGACTTCGTATGCTCACTGCATCAGAAGTAGATCACATCGATGTTCCGCACCAATCACCGAGGGCACCCTAATTCAATAGCCTTCCGCCACAAGGAAACACCCCGCATTGAATCTCCTACATTCTCCATGGTGTCGCTTCGACATATATGACATGGGCTGTAAGAGGAATACTCGGTGCCAATGCTAGCAACCTGGGGCCTCATCGATCCTCGACTAGAGATAGCTCCTCGACCGCACCTCTCACTTCTATAACCCTACTCTTGCTTTTCTTCTACTGCATCGGCCCCGAGCTTTGCTGGGACGTGCCTGCACTCCTCTTACTCTTCCTTTCCCGTCTACTCCGATACATAGTCAGAGTGCTTTGCTCAACTCTCGAGCGGCCCCCCAACTAAGTCCCCAAATCTATTCCGAGGAACCACCGATAAATGCACTCCGATCCGGTCAGAATCCCTGATAAAAACCTCTTGCATTTCAGGACTTCATCTGCTTGAATGTATGGAACCAATCTAACTAGTTCCGAGAACTTCTTCTCATACTCGGAGACTGACATGTTCTTCTGTTCTAACTTGAAGAACTCCTCAATTTTTGCATCCTTATGACTCTGAGGAAAGAATCGGTCATGAATTTAATAAATCGGCCCCATGATATGCCATTAGATACCTTCCACGGCGCCCCACCAATCCTTAGCCCTGTCTTCCATCAGAAAACTGGAAAACAAGACTCTTAACTCATCCGTGTAGCCCATAACTCTGTAAATCTTGTTTACTTTATCTAACCATAACCAGGCGGCCTCTAGATCGCCACTGCCGCTTCATACGGTTTCGCGCCCACCTTCTCAGACCCTCTCTATCGACCTGTGTTCTTCCAACTCTCTAGGTCATAGTGAGGTTGCGATCACGGGACGGCCCATGGCTACTATCCGTGCACTGTGTCACTTGCTCACAGAAATAATCCTGGCACTTGAGCTTCCTCCTCGTGGCTCTGGGATGGTCCAAATTCGACCTACCGCTGAGGCTAATTCATAAGAGATAAGAGGGAACCAACTACGTGCTCATCTCTCACTGTGTACCGGCAGACGCCTCAGAATCGCTGAACTACTCTCCTAAGACCTAATCTCACGCCCCTTCCGACATAGTGTTGTAATTACCAAAAATATCAACTATTTAATAATACTTTGAATTACTTGATATGTATGTACTTTAAGCTCTGAACATGCATGGTTGCCAATACTTATGCTCTCCGATACCACCTTGCGCGGGTATCATCTCTTTACTCAAGTCCTAGGTTATTATATACAACCGGCTCTGATACCACCTTGCGGTATCATTTTTCCTCAAGTCCTAGGTCGTTGTATACAACCTGCTCTGATACCACCCTGACACACCCTACCTCCTTCCAAGCGCCGTGTCTGGCCACTCCACGAAACTCCAAATGCTACTCCTAACGACTAGAAACTCCCCGTGAAGCGGCCGTATTGTTTGCTAAAACCTCCTATAAAATTTTATTCTAAACTTATGATTTTATAAAATTTCAAGATAACAAACAAGATATAGGACATGTCCCAACTCGTGATACATCCAATTTACACTATATCCAAAATATGGCAACCAGCATACCAACACATTCTCACAAAACTACTCTATGTACATACATATGCTCCATTATACAAGTTCAAAGTATTTCCTTACACAACATTCTTAATTACAACACTGATATAAAATGCCAAGAGAATCCTTAATCTCGCTTCCAATATTCTCAAGGATTCAGACTGGAAAATAGTTTTTAAAATACAAAATAATGAGCTAAACGAGCTCAATGAGTGTATGCTTATAAAGGTTTTGTTTTCCGGAAAACATCTCAAAAATGTAAAACTCTCTTTTACAAATATTTTCCAGAAGCTTTTCTTTGCTTTTCAAGTTTCTAAAACTCTTCTAAATTTGCTTGCTTTTTTGTACTTGTTGCTTTTAAAAGTTTATAAAACTTTTAATACTTATTGCTTGCTTTGCTTTGCTTTTCAAAAGCTTATAAAACTCTCTATTTCTGTTTGCTTAGAAGTTTATAAAACTTCAAAACTTCTTGTTTGCTTGTTTTATCTTGCTTGAAAAGTTTCTTAAAACCTTTCACAAACCTTTGCTTAAAAAGTTTCTCAAAACTTTTTCATAAAAACGGGAGCCTGGGCTCAACCGCATTCTTGAAAATAAAACGGGAGCCTGGGCTCAACCGTTTGCTTTAAAATCCCACGGGAGCTTGGCTCAACCGATCGTTTTGAAATCTAAACGGAGCTTGGCCAACCGCTTGTTTAAATCCTCCTAAGCCCGCGACCGGGAACCAATGGTTGATTTTTCAAAACTCGTATATTATGCTTATAAAAACATCAACCATCGAGGCCTATTTTTACATCAGACTTAGTGAACACGGAAGTTCATGTACCGTGTCATGGAAGGGACCTGGTCCGCATCACCTTTTTTTTTTCCGGTGAATATGGTGGAATTGACTGGTCATTATATCAATTACAATTCTGGGGCTAGAGCTCATAACCTTATATACTCCCAGACGCTACCTGCCTCCTTTAAATGCATGATGTATGTCCTGTTTGGCCGACCGTGCAAACTACAATGCATTTATGAGATCCTAACACCACCGCAACGCACTTAATACCTCTCGACCGGCTTTTCGCTAGAACTAGTGGAAGGCCTGCTTTTTCACAAACATCTTTGCTTCTGCTTGCTTGTCTTGCTCTTGTAAAATGGTTTTACACTTTGAAAAACCATTTGCTTGCTTGTTTGCTTGAAAATGGTTTAATTATTCAAACCATTGCTTAGTTGCTTGCTTGTTTTCAAAATGGTTTAACTTTTCAAAACCATTTACTTTACTATTGCTTGCTTAATTATTATGGTTTTACAATTTAAAACCAATGCTTGCTTTTTCAAAATGGTTTAACCTCAAACCATTTGCTTGCTTTTTTATTCATTGTTTCGTTTCTTGAAAATGGCTCATTCAAAACCATAAAATACCAAACAGAAGCAATTTGTAATAATAATAATAATAATACACTAGTATTTGGAAAATGAGTTTAGAACACTCCACCTCATTGCTAAACTTGAGCACGCTCCACAACTTTCCCGCATTTGCTTTTAGCCTACACACTGATGTATTAGATCACACACGTCGCTGACAACCAAGCACCTGGGTGACACTCTAAGGCCAATTAAAATTTCGTAGTAACATAGTCCCAAATGCCATTCACAGCATACGGGTTGCATTCTGCACTCGCGCCGACTTTCCATATACTAAAAACACCAAAAACATTTCGGAATTTTGTCCTGGACTGCTGAATTAAAATCGAAATTTTAACCAAAACTGTCCGAAATCAGTCCCGAAATTCAGCCCGGACTGTCCAAACATATTCCCAAAATTTCCTAAAATTTCCTAAAATTCCTAAACTCAGCCTAAAAATTTTTGACTCGAATTTATGGCTCCTAGTTAATATTCCAAGCCATTATATACCCTTTGTGCTCGAAATAATACAAGTAGGAAAATTTCCCACCTCTTTCCAACCTTATCAAAAGCCAAGATTCCAGCGTCCACGCGCAGCCTCTCGTCGCATGCAGTGAATCCTAAACTTTGGTCCGAAAATTTCGACCACTGTAACGACGTAGATCCGGTAAAACTAAATTTGGGTTTTTCGTGATATTTACTCGAATTCCTAGCGAACCCCAGAGCCTGCACTAATGCTATAAAATTTCATCGCAGTAGGTAAGACTTTTCCTCGTTTATCCCGATGAACCGACTACCGATCAGAATTTGAGAAATAAACTAAGAGAGAAAAAATTTAAAAAATCTCTCTGCTGGACGCTCACTCTCTGCCCCTCGTCCGTCCTCTCCATCTCATTTGATGTTTTGATTTTTTTTTTTTTTTTTTTTTTATGTGGGACCCACATGTCCCTTTTTCTTTCTTTCTCCGTCTGTTTCAGCCCCGAAACAATTTATTTTGTCCCGGTTTCAATTTTTATTTATCCTAAATGAATATTCTTTATATACTTGAAATTTTGAGATTTTCTAAAATCCCTGGCTGTGTTTCTCACTATATATCCGTCGCGCCTAAAATTCAGAAATATTCGACCGTCCCTAATTCAACGAAACTTTTCTAAGTCACTAGATTTCGCGAGACGAATTTAACGGCGCAGTCCGTTTCATCATCTGAGATCTAGAGAATTTCACTTCGGTGCAAATTCCTGCAATTCATTATTATTACTTTACTATTTAAACTTCCCTTAATTCTATACTTCTTTCACCCCAACTCTCTCCTCTTTTTTTAATTGCAAATCCAACTTTGAAATCTCTACTACTACCATCTCTAACTTAATTATGCTCATATATCTCGCTAAACGACAATCACTTTGTTTTAAGTACCAAATTCGGTTCCAAAATTTATAATTTCCTAATTTCATCTCCAAAATACTATAACGCGATTAATTTCGAGATTTTATACACCCCCACAGCTCCTTACGTGACTGTACACTTTCTGACGGTGTTACAAAAACTTTGTAAGAAAAAAATCTAAATTTATAAACATGAATTTGAAGGACCTTACTTGTGCATTTAATTTAGATGGTAAAAAGATGAAATATATTTAAATTTATATGTTTTCTAATTACCGATTCTCTATCCTACAAATAAAATAATATTGTCTTCTATGTACTTAAAACAAACCCAAAGAGGTGGAGGTATAAGGAAGGAAGGAGTCTTAGGTTCAGTTCCAATAGATACATTATAGCACAAAGGTAACCAAAGTGTTTAGAGTAAAAAAAGAAAAAACCCCTAAGATAAATTCACAGCAAAAACAAGTAACAATCAAATAAAAAACTGAAAGCAAAAATATCATACCTGACTATTAACTATCAACAATGAAATATCAGTTTTGAAGAGAAAAATTGCCCTCGTCTACTTTCAAATTCAAAAGCAAGTGTTTCATTTATAAACTTTGTTTGAGTCTCTTTCTTTTTTTTTTTCACCCGCCAAGTTTGCTCTTCAATAAGGAAATATTTATCAAACTCTAGTAATATTCCTTAAAACCAATATTTCCAAAGATTAAACTTTAGTAATATTCCTTTAAAACATGGATACGCTTTGATAAGTATTTAAAAAATATATTAATTTGAAAATAATATCTTGAAGATTTTTAAATTATTTGAAAATAATATTTCTCGTATAGATAAGATTAAAATAATAACATTTTAGAGTTGTATACTAGCAACAAACTGATTTGAGTTAATAAAACTTTTAAAATTAAAATGATTAATTATATTAATACTCTCTTTAGTGGTTAAAGGCTGTAGGACATAGGAAAGAGATATATTAGAGAGTTGTGGTTCGTATATTACATAGTTGTAATATAAAGTAAATAAGTATGAAAAAAATTTATATAAATGATTCTCAATTTTTTATTTTTTTTTATTTTGGTGTCTCAACCTTTTTTGTTCAATATATGATGCTTAATCAGAAAAATGTGACTCACATAATATTCCATATCATATAAATATAATAAATTATTTAAATAACTTTTAATGAGGTGAAGTGACCTAATTAAGGTCATTTATTTAAATATACAATATTTAGGGATTACTTTATAACTCTTAGGAATACATCTTTCTAATAACCTGCTTATATATTTTTTAGATTACTTTAGAAATTGTGTTTATATCCAATTGGTATTTGATTGTTAGAGAAATATTTGGCATATTTTAAAATTAGGAAACTTTCTTCATTATTTCAAAAAGAAGTCTATTATAAATATGTAGATAGAAATCTCTTATTTAAAAAACAAAGAAAAAGAAAAAGAAAAGGGGGTCAGAACTCAGAAGAGAGAATGGCTGAAGCTTTGGATGAAAAAGAGAGCATGGTTAAAGTTTTTGCCGACGAAGAAGAAAATCATGGTTTCTCGGCCTGACTACTACGTAACTTTTGAGAGTTCGA
Source organism: Tetrastigma voinierianum (assembly GCA_016808115.1). NCBI lineage: Eukaryota > Viridiplantae > Streptophyta > Magnoliopsida > Vitales > Vitaceae > Tetrastigma > Tetrastigma voinierianum. The sequence goes on along the minus strand of JAEQBH010002305.1, from coordinate 60,935 downwards.
TACGTATCATGTCTCGCTTTCAAAGAGATTATTATATTTTTGATATCGTATGTGTAAATCATGGAAAGTTTCACCGAATCTCCGTCTGCACTGCAATTCTCCGATCGGTGATTATTCAAGATTACATGAATCTCCGCACGTCAATATCAAAGAGATCGTGCAGGATATAATTTTTCATCCTCTTCACCACATATTATATGGATCTTCCAATTGTTAAACAAAAATCTTATATTCTAAAGATGGGTGGTCGCTGGTTACTGAGGAAAGTTTGCTAAAGAAAAACAAGTTTTTTCTTTAATCCTCTTTACAAGAAAGAAAATTGATCTTCCGCATTTACCACCGTATAACATTCACTAAATCTCGGGGCCCGGTCTTCCAACTTCTAAGGATTGTGTAGTGGTAGGAATAATGAACTTACTTTTCTTGATGGAAATTGTTGTTATCAAACCCGAGTATGATGATCGATAGAAGATGTTGACTCCGTGGAAAGTGATGAAAATTATCCCCAGAAGAAGTTTTGTATATCTTCCAATCCTATTTTTGTGGATGATTATTGCACTGCTTGGATGTTGATGGAAGGAAAAGTGTGGATTTCCATCCTTTGATGATTGTGGAAAATAGTTTGAATTTTTATGATGCGACTCTCACTTACGACAACGAGATTCACCGATTCAAAGTTTCATGGTTGGAAAGTGATGGGGAATTGATTGCCATTTTTCTCGCCAGCAATGGAAGGATTTCGTCTCAAACTGTGATGCATCCAAAAAGAATCAGTGAATGTAGAAGATTTAGGCTTAATAAGGTTATATATATTTGAGTAATGGTGGTTCCCGGGCGTAAAAGAAGGTTTCCTCTGCACACACAGATATATCTTCCTATGCTTTACGACAACAATAAGGCTGTTTTATTCTACGACATTAAAACTCAAAGATATCATTGCAAACGGATATGATTTTTCCAAAGATCAGCCTTTTATCATATCACAGATCTTTCATTCGTATGGGATTAAACCCACATAATTAAATATGTACGGTACTCTTTAGTAATATACTATTTACGATTCATTACTACGTTGTTTCATATAATAATTATGACTTGTTTTCATTTTCAGCAGGAATTACCCATCTATTTGGTACATGCATGCCTTGTTTTTTATCTTTTTGACATTTAATCACTTTACAATATAACTACACGCGCATGTGTGTGTGCGCTTATTAAAATTCTACACTACACCATTTTATCAACACTAAAGAACTTCCATGAAATTAGTTTGTGATTTTTAATATTTATGCATAAATGATCTTAGGACTTTGGCTGATGGTTTTCACTATAATGATTCGGTTTGGTTTCTACATGGTAATCATAACTAATTTCTTAGGAAAAATTAAAATTTATATGTAATGGTTTTCACACATTCATAGGTAAGTATGGCCTATAAAACCGGATTAGAGCGTCCTAACTGCATTATTAGTTGCAAGAGAAATGAAAACATTTGGTAATCCTCTAATTAAAACTTTCTTGCAAGTTAGTGACATATTACTAATTCCATCATGCATCATGCATCATGCATCAACTTCAACTACCCGCTTTGTTCTACAACACCTTTAGCACATATTGTTCACTTAAAACCGCCTTAAAATGAGCATCGATCTATTTTATAACAATGTTTTAAAATCGGATCATGATTGAATAAGAAAATTACGACTATTGGAACCATGATTAAACCGATGACCTTATAAATAAGGGTGGTAATTGTCGTGTCAATGTACGGATCGTGTCAATATTCGCAACCTAAACTTGATATGAATAATAAACGTGTCATTCAAGTAATCCAAACTCAACCTATTTATTATTTGTGTTAGGCACGAATATGACCCATTTAATTTGATTATTTAAAATAATAAAAATTATAATTAATCATCCATGTATATTTAACACAAATAACCTATTAAATTTAACATGTTTATTAATTTTATTATTTAAATTAATAGGAATTATAATTAATAATCCATATTTAACACTATGTTCATGAAATTAATAAAAACATACAATTTTTTTAGTAACTCTTTTTTAAACCTTAAATTGTCATTTTATGAGTGGACCTTGGACCCATCCAAGGCCACTAAAGGAAAAAAATGATTCCCCTCCTTGCTCTCTCATGTGATTTTATTTTGTAAATAAATAAATAAATAAAAATTCAATAAACCTCTCCCATGAGCTTAGCTTGCAATAAATGAAAACAAAAATTCATTAAAATTTTTAATATATAGTTTCTATAGCATCTAGTCTTGATGCTTATTCTTAATCTTTCTCCCATCATATTTAAAAATTTTAAAAAGGTGTATTGAATTACATACAATACCTTTTGAAGAAACATTTTAACGGTGATTATTTTTTTAAAGTTTATTACTTTCGTATTTCTTCATATGGTGATTATTTTTATTTATAGTCGTATGTCCAATTTAATCTTTAAGTTTTTTTTCGACCCGTAAGAGCTCTCGATTTTAGTGTCCTAGCTCATCCATGCGCTATCATCACATTTTGCACAGATGGAACAAAATATGAGCTGGTCATGATGCTCATGTCAACGATATTTAAATATGTCCATTTGTCCATCTATAAGTTCATACGATGTAAATACGAATTATTACACACTAAATATCGGGACACTTGTGGATTGAAAAACTCAAGGCAAATTATGTTTATGTATAATGGCACTATATACTACATCTTAATAAATTATAAGCCATATCTTCATAGTGTTAGGTTTGACATACCTATAAGAGTATCATAATTATAAAAATATAATTTAAAATACAACACCAAAAGTAATGTTTCTATAAATAAAAGCATCAAAATAATATTTCCAAGACATTTATTGTTGGGTGAAAGTCGTACTAAGTTAAAATAATACGTTTTCAAAATACGACTTTAGTGATAATAAAGTCTATCTTCAAGCTAAAATAATGAAGTATGTATTAAAAACGCGATTTTATATATATGGTATTTTTAAAATCTGTATATTTATCAAAAATTCCCTATAAACAAGTAAGGTCTCCTAATAATTTTATGTCAAAGTTAAATTTGTTCGATCCCCTTAAAATGAGCATTGAAATAGACTTAGTCTATTTTACAATATTTTAAAAATCAGACCATGATTGAATAGGAAAAATTATGGGGATTGAATCATGATTGAACCGATAACCTTATAAATATATAATTTTAATATCATAGAAATTTTAATATATATAGAAATTTTAATATATATATATAAATTACAAATTAATATTATTTATTTGTTACTTTTGGTGCTCTATCATATATTGATATTTTAAAATTTGTTAAATAAAATATTTAGATGTGAATGTATTTAAATGAAATAAAATTAAATATATTTAATTTTAACGTATTTTGTAATTATAAAATTTAAATTAATTTCCCTCAATATTTTAGATATCCTTTTAAAAATATATTTTTACATCCACTACATATGAAAACAAAAAGCCTTTTGCATTGATAAGTTATGCATTAGCTTTTACAAGGTCCTCCCACATGGAGGTGAGTGGGCTTTTGCTTCAATGATCTAAAAGAACTCATGGTTCATATCCGATTCAACGCGAAATGGCTTGAAGAAATAAGTTATTAGTCCATGATCGACGGATTAGACAAACCTAACTGATTTTTAAAAAATTAATTTTTTGTTTACTTTTAAAAATACAACATTTCAAGCCTCCTCTAAAAAATCGATTATTCACTAATAAAATAAATTTTAATTTGTAACAATTGACCAAATTGGCAAATATGCAGATTAATTTTGGATCAAACCATCATATGCAATAGAAAGGTGAAATGGTAAAAGGATGAATTTTTTATTTCTTCTTATGGTAAACGGTGCATATATTATATTCATATTTTAAGCCACTTTGAAACATGTCAATCTATTCTATCTCCAAAATTATTTTACAAATTACATATATTTCAAAATTTTGTGTATTGGGGAAGGAAAGTCGTGGAAAAGACTCTCAAAAATTTAAGTTATATCAAACCTTTTTTTTTTTTTTTTGAAATATATTAAACCAAAGTTAGACTAATAGAATCAAAATTGATTATTTTTACATTGAGAAACCAATAATTTATTTATTAAAATGATAAGACATATGAATTGATCAGCTTTCAAAGACGAACTTCTGTTTCCTTAACTATAAGAAAATAAAATTGACATTATATATATATATATATATATATATATATATATATATATATATATATATATATATATATATATATATATATATATATATATATACACATGCAACTAGAAGGGATGACAAGAAAATGAACTTCAATTGAGGTGGAATGGGTTTTGATTTCGTTATTGACATGGGACTCCATGAAAGATTGAACTAATATATGATCGACAAGATGATGACATTTCTTTGTCAAACAATATTTGGGCTTAAAACCACGTGCAAAAGTGACCATGATTGAATAGGAAAATTATGGGGATTGGAACTATGATTGAACTGATAACCTTATAAATAAATAATTTAATATATATATATATATATATATATATATATATATATAAAATTATAAATTAATATTATTTATTTGTTACTTTTGGTGCTCTATCATATATTGATATTTAAAATTGTTAAATAAAATATTTAGATGTGAATGTATTTGAAATGAAATAAAAATTAACATATTTAATTTTAATTTATTTTGTAATTATAAAAAATTTAAATTAATTTCTCTATATTTAGATATCCTTTAAAAGGTATTTTTACATCTTCTACATATGACAACAAAAAGCCTTTTGCATTGATAAGTTGGCGGAATAGCTTTTTACAAGGCCTTTCCACATTGAAAGGAAATGCGCATTTAGACGCCCTTAAGTTAATCAGTCCGTTCCAGATTGCCTAATCCGATTCAATGTGAAAGCGGTTTGAAGAAATAAATTATTAGTCCACGATCGATTTGATGAGATGACCCAATCTGATTTTTAAAACATTAATTTTTTGTTTACTTTTAAACATACAACATTTCAAGCCTCCTCTAAAAATTCCATTATTCACTAATAAAATAAATTTTAATTTGTAAATAATTGACCAAATTGGAAATATGCAGATTAATTTTGGATCAAACCATCATATGCAATAGAAAGGTGAAATGGGTAAAAGAATGAATTTTTTATTTTTATTTTTATTTCTTCTTATGGTAAATCTGCATATATTAGACCTCATATTTTAAGCCAATTTTGAAACATGTCAATCCATTCTATCTCCAAATTATTTTGCATAAATTACATATATTTCAAAATTTGCGGTATTGGGGAAGGAAAGTCGAAAAAGACTTCCACAAAAATCTTAATTGCTATATCAAACCTTTTTTTTTTTTTTTTTTTTTTTGAAATATATTAAACCAAAGTCGGACTAATAGAATCAAAATTGATTATTTTTACATTGAGAAACCAATAATTTATTTATTAAATGATAAGACATATTGTGAGACCCCAGAAAATCCAAGATTTTGGATAAAGGGTAAAATAGAAATTTCGGTTGAAAATCCGGAATTTTTCTTGATCACGGATGCTGAAACGGACTTTTCCACTGAATCCGCCTCGTGAAATTGGGCTACCACGTCGACCTCGTTAGATTCGAGCGTCGATTTTCACGCTGAGGCGTGGCAGGCCTGATGACACATGGCAAGATAAGGACGCCACATGGCACCATTGAAGTGCGACACTGCAAGATACAAAGGAGTGGCTCACAATGTCATGTGTGGGAATTGAATCCTATGGCTCACATGAAGCCATGTGCTGATGGCGTCATAAAAGAGTGGATTTGTGAAATAAGAAAATTATGTATGAGCCACACCTTTATTGGCGGCGAGGGAGGCAATTTCCTCCTTTTGATCGAAAGATGATTTCTCCTAAAAGGGAGAAAGCGACTCAAAAAGAGTAAGAGAAAATGGAGAGAAATGAGGAGAAATGAAAGAAACTTATAAGAGAAAAGAGAAAAGGAGTTAAAAGCAAAAAGAAAAGAAAGAATGAAACGCGATATAAGAAGAGACGGACGCAGTATAGCTTTGTTCTTCATTTTAGAGAGAGAACGTCTTCCTTCTCTCTAGAATTAGGCGATCCGACCGCCTGATTCCTTCGAGATGCTAGGCGTAAGGTTCTACACGAGAGGACAACGCTGCGGACTCCGGTTTTTGAGTTTCTTCAACTTCCAAGAGGTAAGGATATTTCCTACTTGATTTACTTTTAGCCCAGCGCTTATAATGGTAGGGGTTGCTCAGGGAGTGGCCACATGAGAGGCTATGTAAATTAGTCTCATGCTTGAATTAAAGGGTATGGATTTCATGATCGGGCTTAATTACGCGAAAGAGAGCTTACTGTAAATCGAAGTTTCTAGGTGTGTGGTTTTATTACTGGAGAAACACGTAACCAATATGGTTCATGTTTGCTATACGTGAGGGGTACCCGTTGAATGGTCCCAAGTCGAGAATTTGTTGCGTTATGGCTTGCTTGAATAACATGCTAAGTGTAAACATGATGTCGATGCATGCTATTCACGATTGATGTATTGGCCAATGGCGTAGATTATATGTATAAATTATAATGTTCCATAGTTTGTAAATGTTTCACAGAAGGCTCATTCATGCATGTAATATGAGGAAAATGCACGCAGATTACGCATTTGATACGACGTCACATCGAAGGCCGCCCGTGTGGGTGCAGGTACTCCGCTTTATTCATCAAGAGCAGAGTGGGTCGTGAGTCAGAAAAATGGACAAAGTCCAAGGTAGAGATTCACGAAAGTGTGTAAATGGGATCAAAATGATAAATTACATGCTTTCATGAGCAAGTCGGGGGTGTATCCTCTGTGGTGAAAGTCCCACAGGTTATTCACGGTTAGACATGAATTACCGACGATGCAAGTTCGTGAAAATGTTGAAAAAGGCGTGCGGCGTCCCACGGTAACCCAAATCCAAGGCTCAGCAAATAAAGTGAAAGAATCAAAATCGGCCATAAATAAAATCGAGGGTGTCCAATGGTTTAGTCATGCAGGTGGACAGTTTAGTCACACTTTGCTGCATCCCATGTGAGGAGCTCACTGCACTCGGGGTCATGAGCATTTAGGGCTGATCTCATGCAGGATGTTATGTATATTTCCATATAGAATAATTAAAGGAAATGTGATTGATCGCTTATATATGCCATTGCATATGCATTTTAGCGGAGTAACCAGAGGGAGAATTTTCTACCTGGCCACCACCCCGTCAGTGGGACCCCTTTCAGTACAGGACTCATCCAGTGAGACTAGCACTCAAGAGAGGTAGAAGTTTTGAGAAGAGTTTCAAATATGGCTTTAAGTAAATATTTTGTAAATATGTATAAAGCCAGAGAAACAAGCATGAAACCTATGAGAAAATGAAGTTGATACATTTTGTTTATATGGATATATGAGCCCATGTGGCTATATTACTCATGTGCACTTTAATACGAGACACATAGATTCCGCAGTCGACTGGTAGTTTAACTGGACACCCGACTGGGGGGCGCCACACATATGAACTGATCACCTTTCAAGGATCTAACTGCTTCTTAACTATAAGAAAATAAAATTGACATTAAAAAACAATACAAATAAAGAATAATATAAAAGAAATGGTGTTTTGGAAGTATACATATATATATATATATATATATATATATATATATATATATATATATATATATATAATGTGACAATCAAATAAGTAAACGAGCATGTTAAAAAAATGATATAATTTTCAAACGTTTTAAAAAAATGTTTTATTAGAAAATGATATAATAAATAAATTTGCAGAATGAATAAAAATTTCCTTTCATTATTATCATTATTATTTTTTTGCAACTCGAAAGACCACTCTATTTTCGTCTTTACCTATTAAGTGAATTGAGATACATACGTAAGTGTAATATTACGAAAATAAACTGGTTCAAGAATTATACATGTTTAGCTTTGTCTAAGGAAAAAAGAGAAATAAAATTAAAGGGAACATAGTTTATAATATTACAATATGAGGACTATCCCGCATCCAACAAAAGGTCGAATTGCTTTACTTACATTTGGACAAGGTAGAGATATTTCAATGCTTGATCATCCAAGTCAAAAATACACAGATGTCGACGCTGAGGAAGTAAATGAATTGTTTCTAACTCCTCGAGGATTTGAAACAAGAGAAGACCTTCCTTGATATTCTGAGAGAAAAATTGTTCGTTCACCAATATCTTTCACTTCTATCCATGCATCATTTGAATAGTCCAATCGGAAAATTTCAAATGTTGAAACAACTTTATAGCTTAAAAATGATGCTGAGTAAATCTCAGAACCAATAACACTTCAATCGCTACATTCAACTAGATAAGAGTCGTAGAATACTTGTCCTTCTTGTAACCCTAATGAGGGTTTTTCTCCATTTATCAATTTCTTAAAGTGGACAATTGGATCTTTAAAATCAGCCTCTACAATATCCCCATGTGGTGCCACCACATAAATATTTCCTTCATCAAACTAAGACAGTTTAAAAAACTAGTTGAATTCAAGATCAAATAGAAACTCTTTTCTAACAAACTCTAAGATCAATCTTGGCTCATAACATAAGGAAATCTTAAAAACAACAAGGAGATGAGAATTTGGATCGCTTGGAGGCAACCATAAGATGCAATATTCGCTTGTGCTGTATTCTATTGGAGGAAGTTCAATCATCTCCATCGAAACAAGGTTTAGAAGAAAACAATCATGTGAAGTATAATCTCTTAGTACTAACCATCCATAAGAAGAGCAAGAGCGACATATACCTTTATCACATAATTCTGGGATGATTTTCGAATAATAATAATTCTTTGATATATCAAAGAATGTTTGTCTTTGTGCATCTTGTCCGTGAGAAATCATAAGCCAAGGTTGTGATTGACAAAGAGAAGGAGGAAGAGAGTACCCAACTCTATTTTCCATGATTCTTTACTTCTCTTTATAATGAAAAGAGAAAAATGTCTCAAAATTTTCCTACATTAAAATAGAATCAATCAGTTTTATTGTTAAACAAAAAAAAGAAAGAAAAGAAAAGTAGGTCTTAAAAATTACAATAAATGGAATGTAAAATATCTAACATTAAATATAATAAATTAAAACAATTAACTGTGATATGATTGGATAAAAAAAACTTTAACATGATTATATAAAATTTCAACAACTAATCAGAAATAAAAGAAATAATAAATAATTAAACGTAGAAACATGCATGAAAACGTTTTTGCATTAATAATTATCGCAAACTAAGAGCCCTATAATTTACTCATTTGCTTTTTTTATTTGTGAGTCTTTTCTATTGTGTTTTATGATTTGTTTTTCCTAAATGTCTTTAAAATTTTGCCAAATTTTTTACGGTTGCCTTTTAGCATTGCTATTACTTATACCTTGTGGGTATAAACTTGTATGAAAAAAAATCTAAATTTATAAACATGAATTTGAAGGACCTTACGGTATGAATTTAGATGGTAAAAAGATGAAATATATTTAAATTTATATGTTTTCTTAATTACTGATTCTCTCATCCTACAAATAAAATATAACCCTATGTACTTAAAACAAACCCAAAGAGGTGAGGTATAAGGAAGGAAGGAGTCTTAGGTTCGAGTTCCAATAGATACATTATAGTACAGTGTAACCAAAGTGTTTAGGAGTAAAAAAAAAAAAAAAAAACCCTAAGATAAATTCACAGCAAAAACAAGTAACAATCAAATAAAAAACTGAAAGCAAAAATATCATACCTGACTATTAACTATCAACAATGAAATATCAGTTTTGAAGAGAAAAATTGCCTCGCCTAATTTCAAATTCAAAAGCAAGCCTATTTATAAACTTCTTCTTGTTTGAGCCCTCTTTTTTCTTTTTTTTTTCACCCAAGTTTGTTTCAATAAGGAAATATTTTCAGTGATCAAACTCTAGTAATATTCCTTTTAAAACCAAGATTCCAAAGATCAAACTTTAGTAATATTCTTTAAACATGGATACGTTTGGATAAGTATTTAAAAAATATATTAATTTGAAAATAATATCTTGAAGATTTTTAAATTATTTGGAAAATAATATTTCAGATAGATAAGATTAAAATAATAATATTTTTTAGAGTTGTATATCTAGTACACAACCGATTTGAGTTAATAAACATAAAATTAAAATGATTAATTATATTAATACTCTCTTTAGTGGTTAAAGGTTGTGTAGGACATAGGAAAGAGATATATTAGAGAGTTGTGGTTCAGGTATATTACATAGTTGTAATGTAAAGTAAATAAGTATGAAAAAAATTTATATAAATGATTCTCAATTTTTTATTTTTTTTTATTTTGGTGTCTCAACCTTTTTTTTTTGTTCAATATATGATGCTTAATCAGAAAAAATGACTCAAGACAATATTCCATATCATATAAATATAATAAATTATTTAAATAACTTTAATGAGGTGAAGTGACCTACTCATACGTTTATTTAAAAATAATATTTAGGGGATTATATTTTTATAACTCTTAGGAATAATATCTTTCGACAACTGTTTATATATTTTTTAGATTACTTTTAGAAATTGTGTTTATATCTGAATTGGTATTTGATTGTAAGAGAAATATTTGGAATATTTTAAAATTAGGAAACTTTCTTCATTATTTCACAAGAGGTCTATTATAAATATGTAGATAGAAATCTCTTATTTAAAAAAAAAAGAAAAGAAAAAGAAAAGGGGGTCATAAGAGAGAATGGCTGAAGCTTTGGATGAAAAAGAGAGCATGGTTAAAGATTTTGCCGACGAAGAAGAAAATCATGGTTTCTGGTCGGATTTGCCGACAGAACTTTTGAGTTCGATACGATCATGTCTCGTTTCTGAAAGAGATTATATTTTTTGATATCGTATGTAAATCATGGAAAGCCTCACCGAATCTCCGTCAAGAATCGGGCACTTCCGATCTGGGTGATTATTCAAGATTACATGAATCTCCACTATTAATGTCAATATCAAAGAGATCAGGTAGATATAATTTCTTTCATCCTCTTCACCACACATATTATATGGATATTCCAGAATTGTTAAACAAAAAAATCTTATATTCTAGTACATGCGGTCACGGTTATGGAGGAAAAGTTTGCTAAAGAAAAACAAGTTTTTTTCTTTAATCCCTTTACAAGAAAGAAAATTGATCTTCCAGATTTACCACCGTACACGATTCACTAAATCTCGCCCGTCTTCCAACTTCTAAGGATCAGAGCGGCAGAATAATGAACTTACTTTCTTTGATGGAAATTGTCGTTATCAAACCCGAGAAGATGATCGGGAGATAAGATGTTCACTTCCGTGAAAGTGATGAAAATTATCCTGTCAAGAAGTTTTGTATATCTTCCAATCCTATTTTGCGGATAACATTGCTACCGCTTGGATGTTGACGGGAAGGTAAGATTTTGATCCCTCGATGATCAGGAAAATAGTTCGAATTTTACGGACGCGACTCGCGACGATAACGAGATTCACCGATTCAAAGTTTCATGGTCGTAGCATGGGAATTGATCGCCATTTTCTCGCCAGCAATGGAAGGATTTCCTGCCTCCGAAACCGTGATGCATCCAAAAGAATTCGGTGAATGTAGAAGATTTGAAGACAAGGTTATATATTCGAGTAATGGTGGTTCCCTGCGTAGTTAGCGGTTTCCTGTAATAATAATAGGATATATCTTCCTATGCTTTACGACAACAATAAGGCTGTTATATTCTACGACCTTAAAACTCAAAGATATCATTGCAACGGATATGATTTTTCCAGTACCAGCTTTTATCATATCAAGCAGATCTTTCATTCTGTATGGATTAAACCCACATAATTAAATATGTACTAAGACTAGTAATATACTATTTACGATTCATTACTACGTTGTTTCATATAATAATTATGACTTGTTTTCATTTTCAGCAGGAATTACCCACCTATTTGCTACATGCATGCCTTGTTTTTTTTCTTTTTTATCTTTTTGACATCTATTCACTTTACAATATAACTACACGCGCGTGTGTGTGCGTGCTTATTAAAATTCTACACTACACCATTTGATCAACACTAAAGAACTTCCATGAAATTAGTTTGTGATTTTTAATATTTATGCATAAATGATCTTAGGACTTTGGCTGATGGTTTTCACTATAATGATTCTGCGCTTTGGTTTCTACATGGTAATCATAACTAATTTCTTAGGAAAAATTAAAATTTATATGTAATGGTTTTCACACATTCAAAGGTAAGTATGGCCTATAATTTATTTGTTTTTTATTACTTTCAAGAAATTACAAAGTCTATAAAAATCATAGTGTATTGGATTAGACTTTTAAAGACTTTATAAAAGTCATGGTATATTTGATTATGACTTTTTAAGACTTTAAAAAAGTTTATAAAAACATAGTTGTTCTTTTAGCAGAGATGTTCTCCAGTTAAATCAGCTTTAAACGTGTAAAACCCCAACCTTATTGAATGTTATAATAGTAGTTATTGAACTGATTTGAGGTCTAATGATAGAAGTGAGGGTGGATTAGAATTTAGAACGCTCTGGACATCATTTGGGCATGAAGTGAAAATTTTCGAAAATTGTAACCGGGTGCCCTAATGAATAGCAGATTTTTTCTTATTTTATCCTGACGAGGGGTCAAGAAGGATTTTACAAAAATCTCAGCTCCTATGACTTTGAACCGATATTTAGAAGATAATGGGAGATTTATGAATAGTGATTTTATCGAAATTTGGGAGCTCACAATAAATTTTTCTAAATTGTTTCTAAAATATGAAAAGGTCCGAATAAATCATAAAAAGACTAACAAAACTGAAATAAAGTGAACGGAGTCCGCTTGGATATTTCGTGATCCCAACGCACTTCGTAATACGCTATTGTCCTGACACTGATGCACGATTTTAAATCTGATTTCGTGATTTCGTAGCCCGAAATTCACTGTGAAGGATTTAGGTTAAAATATTTTATGTTCAAATTTAAATATAGACGACCATAGAATATTTTTGATATATAATCGAGTATAAAAGCAAAGAATAAAGAACCGAGATAAAATCTCGCTATAATGGAGATATTTAATTGTACTAGCCAATCAAAATCTTTCCTTAATGGCTAAGTTATACGAAATAATGGGTAAATGACTTTGGTCTCATGGGAATGTGGACCAATGAGAAGCTTGGATAAAAGAGTAATTCACTTTAAACCAACCAATGATATTTTGTTACTTAAGGGCACTTTGGAATAACATTTTAAAGTCTAAAATTTGGGGATTTAAGTGCTAAAAGAGGGGATCATGTATAGAGAGGAAAGAAAGGAGAAAAGAGAGAAAGAAAGGAAGAAAGGAGAGGAGGAGAAAGGGTAGGGCAAAGTGGTAGAGGTGAATTTATTCTCTTCAAGCTTCCAAGTGAGCTCCAAGTGAATCACAAGAGAAGACAAGGGAAACCTAGAAATAAGGTTTTATGGTGGGAAAGTTGATTTTTTATGTTTTTTCATGCCTAATGTGATTTGATTTTCTTGTATGGATGTTAAATTAGTGGTATTTAGGGTTGAATGATGATGATTTGAGATAAATTGAGAAAGCCATGATTAGATTAGGTTTTGACAAATCTATGAATGAATGGTTAGGGTTTGATGTGCACTTTGTGTGATATGTTGAAATGGGTATAATGCATCAGATTGAAGTGTTTAGAGTGAAAGAAAAATGGAAGAGAAACACAATTTGTACTTTGCAGCAGTCTCGGTACAGGAAATGTCCTGTTTTCTGTTTTGACTAGTTTTGGTATTTTTGGGCCATAACTTGCTCATTTCAGATCGGAATTGAGGACTCAAAATCAAGTAAAATAGACTCTAGGGGAAAATTTATCTAAAGGAAGTCTATAAATTGTAAAACTTAAAGTGCCCAGAAAATGGTTCAAAGTGGAGCTATGTGCAGATTTTGTTCTGCCAACCGAGTATTTAGCAGTGTATTGTGTTATATGGTTGAGGGCTTTAGAGACGGAATTTTAAATTGAAAAATTTAAAGAGATGTTATTTGATATATCAAGAACTGATCTGGAGAGTTTATAAATTTTGAAGACCATTTGAATAATTTCTGAGTCATAAGTCTATAGGTATGTTGGAAAGGTTACCAAAATGGAATGAGTTTTTAGTGCTTAAGGGTAAATTGTTCATTTAAATGAATGTGTATGGCATTAAAATGGAAGTTAGATTACTAAGTAGTTGTGATTTTCGGAAAAGGTGAAAAGGATGATCAGACGAACGGAACTCAAATTGGAAGTGGCGGAATCGAGCAGAACTGTGAGTGAAAATGATATTTTTGAGAATTTAGTTTTTAAAGTGAATGGTTTTAATGTTAAACTGAAAGTTTAAATGTAAATGTTAAGGTATATGGAAATGTTTTTATATTGCATTATTTATCTTGCACTAAATATATATTTATATATGTGTATTAAATATGTATGCATATGCTATGTATTATGAAAGTTTAAAATGTTTAAAGTATGTATATGTGTTTTAATGATAAAGTAAAGGATTTAAATGTATTTTTATAAATGTATTTTGAAGAAATGTTTTACCGACGGTTACCCTAAACCCCTTAAGCAGACTGTTATGACTGACATCGGTCGGAAGTACCTTTAAGCGTGTAAGGATTAAGAGGGTAAGTTATAGGTTACTAACCGAGGGAGGAAACAGTGTCTAGAGTAATATCTTACACGTGATAGCATTACCATGATCGAACCCTATGCAAAGCGTGAGTTTCTCCGCAAATGTAGTGGTTATGATCGGAATGTGATCATTCTCACCGTCAAGACTGAACCGTTTCGTGTTTATTCCCGGTTCCATCGAAAGAATGAAAGAAAGAATAAAGGAAGAAAGGTTAAGGCATAAATGCTTAAAGCATAAAATGAATTTTAAATGCATAAGTATCTATTGAAAGAAAGTTTACGTGATAAATGCTTAAAGCATAAATGATTTTAAATGCATAAGTATTTATTGAAAGAAAGTTTGAAAGTATAAATGTTTAAAGTATAAATTGATTCTGAATGGTATAAGTATTTATGGAAAGAAAGTTTAAAGCATAAATGTTTAATACAAATGGATTTTAATCAGATAAGACAGATATTTTATGCAATCGAAAAATGTTATTTTTAATGAAAATGTACACTCACCGGGCTCCTTTAGCCTATTCTTTTCCGTGTTTCAAAATATTTGTGACCCAAGACAGGTGCGCGACAGAGGTCACTCCTCGCAAAGGAGTCGAGCTATCGAAGAGACGACGACAGGATCAAAGATGAAAATAATTTGCATATTGTATATGTGAATATTTTGTCATGTTTTGATAAAATTATGCATGGAATTGAATAAGCTTAAATGTTTTGATGATTTGAAAGAAATAAATGTATATATATGTATATTGTGTTGATCGTTGTGGACGAGAGTCCTAATATGGAAGTTGAATGAATTGAAGTTTAAAGTGTTTTCAAATGTTTTCATCAGGTTTTGTAAATTTGGGAAAGTCCGAAAAACAGAGGAAACTCTGGCCGATTTTCCTAAAAATCTAAGTGTTGGAAAAGAAAAGAAAAAGAAATTTTTTTTAGCACTTCGCTTCCGCATTATTTTTAAAAGATATGTGAAGAATTAGAAGGGGTCTTTTCTCCACGGATTTTAATTTATGAAGTTTTAAGGAAAAGTTTTATATCTCGTTGAGTGCTGAGGTCCCTCCTCGTTCTCATGAGGTTAATCCCGGCCTGATCCTTCAACATGGTATCGAGCCGTAAGTTTTGAAATGTTATAAAGATTTACAATTTTATTTATGATCGTTAATGTTTTCTTTTAAGATTTCAAAACAAAAAAACAAAAAAAAAATTTATGTGTGATTTAAAAAATCATATATGCATTACATGACATATTAAAATTTTGAATTCATTTAAAAATGCGTCGAGGCCGACCACCCACCAGAGAGCTCCCGAGGCAAGTAGCATTTCACCACTCCGAGAAACATGTTGATGAGTTCACAGATGTTCCTCCACCAAGCAAAGATACAAACGCAGTTCTACCGCCCAAAGGTCGAGTGAGACAGATACCTTTAGAGCGTATGGCTCAAAATGTTAGCCACAACATTTAATCAGCCCCGTGAGCCGACTGTCCATCGAGAGGGTAAGGAAATTAGAGGCAAGAAATTATGATTCAGATAGGAGATCCTGAAAGGCATGGTCGTGGCTAGAGGGTAATGAGATGGCTAATTGAAAATGCATGGGTTTAATTAGCTTAAGTGAATCAACAATGACATTAAGTGAATTATTAATTGTAATTGCTGGTTAAAAATGGAAGAAATTGAAGACATAATGATGAATGCAATATGTGTACTGCTTGCCCTAGAAAAGTATGGAAAAGTTGATTGTTACAATAAGAGGATTATCGGAGGCGAGAGTTTTTTGGCAGATGGATATTATTAGATATCCATGACTTTGATGTTATATTAGGCATGGATTTAATATCTAAGACATCGCTACAAAGGATTGTTATGTGGTTATGTTGCGCCTAAGGCTGCGAAGACAGAGGTTGTTTTATGTGGGTTACTGAAATACTACCTACCAATAATATGACGCTATGGGCTAGTAAAATACTTCGAAAGTTATATCAAAGGTACCTAGCTTATGCTATTGAGGTGAGGGATAATGGTAGTCGAATGGAAGATATTCTGATAGTCAAATAATTTCCGGATGTATTTCCAGAGGATCTTCTAGGTATATATAAAAAAATATATATATATATTAATTTTTAGATTGAAATGACCCCTAGGACAGAACCAATTGCTAAGGCACCTTATATGATGGCTCCTTAAAAGTTGAAAGAATTGAAAGAATTGAAAGTATAAATGGATGAGCTTGTGAGTAAGGGTTTTGTTGGGGCCGAGTGCTTCGCCTTTGGGAGGCTTACCGTTTATAAAAAAATGATGATGAAAGTTTAAGATTTAAGTATTGATTACATAGAGTTGAATAAAGTGAAAATACGCAATCAACACCCATTTACACTGATTGATGATCTTTTGATCAATTACAGTGGAACGAGGGTATTTTTGAAAATGGATCTAAGCTCGTGTTACCATCAATTAAAGATTAGGTCGAGGATGTTCCATGACAACTTTTGAAAACACTGTGATAGGCATTGGTGAGTTTTTAGTCATGCTAGGCTGACTAACTTATATTCACCGCTTTATGGATCTTATGAATAGATCTTTTCACCCTTTATTTAGATCACTTATATGTATTCATTGATGACATTTTAATCTATTTAAGCAAAGAATGAAGATCATGAGGAGCATCTAAGCAAATTCTATTTACTTATATGCCAAACTTAGTAAATTCTAGTTCGTTAGACAAGGTCATTTTCTAAGGCATGTGATTTCTCGCTGAAGGGGTTTCGCGGATCTCAAAAGATCGGGAAAATTGTGAACTGAAACCACCTACGAACGGGACAGACAAAGTTTTCTAGGTTTAGCAGGTATTATCGAAGGTTGTTAAGGGATTTTCTGGCAAAGCACGATCCTTTGACTAAATTGACAAGGAAAGATGAAAAGTTTGAATGGTAAGAGACATGTTAGAAAAGATTCGATGAACTAAAAAGGAATTCGACCTTAGCCCTGGCTTCAATCTCCGTTGCAGGCAAGAAGCATATACAGATATCGTGGATGTTTCTGTGACAGAGCTAGGTGTGTTAATGCAAACATGAAAATGTGATAGCATATGATTTAAGGCAATTGAAAAAGCATGGAGCAGTAATTATCCGAGACATAACCTAGGAGTTGGTCAGAGTCTTGCTCTACGTATATGGAGGCATTACTGATATGGAGTTGCATGTAAAATTTTTACAGATCACAAGAACATGTAATATTTATTCACATGTAAAAAGTTAAATATGAGACAGAGGAGACGTGGGTCAACTCATTAAGGATTATGAGTGCACTATTGAGTACCATCAGGGAAATGTTAATGTGGTAACTGATGCTCTTAGTAGGAAGCCTACGGGTTCCATATCTCACCTAAAGGTTGTGTACCTCCCTAGATTTATGGAATTGAGGTCTTTAGGTGCGAAACTAAAGTTGATAGATATTTGGGCCTTACTTAGCTACATTTCATGTTAGTCCTGCACACAGACAAGATAAGGAGCTATAGACTCAAGATACGATCAATATGATTAAATCAAAGGAAGCTGAGTCTCGGGCAGCTAAAAGGATTTTAAGACGTGCATATGGTATAGTGATGATAGGTCACAGGGTTATGTGTACTAGATGTGGGAAGACAAAGAAATAAATTATGGGAGGCTCACTCTTCTACATAGCGATGCATCAGGGAAACACTAAAATGTATCATACCCTAAGGGAATAATAAAGGTGGAGGGGTATAAAGAAAGATGTTGCAGAATTTATTTCTAAATGTCTCATTTGTCAAAAAGTTAAGGTTGAGCATCAAAGATTTGCAGAGTTCTTACTCTTTCGATCCCTCAGTGGAAATGGGAGAGAATCATGATGGATTTTTTTTTTACTTCCACTTTGCCAGAGTGGTTATGAAGTGATATAGGTGATTGTGGATAGATTGACGAAATCAGTCAATTTCTACCATGGAAAATAGCAGGATCTAGTTGAGAAGTCAATGAGTTGTATATAAAAGATTGCATTTACTCACGGACGACCAATCTGAGCAGCCATACGTACATTGAAGTTATACTGCAATGTGTGTTAGAGTTTAAAGGAAGTAGGGAAAGACATTTACCATTAATGGAGTTTTCCTACAATAATAGTTATCATGCAAGCATTGAATGGCGCCTTATGAGGCCTTATATGGAAGGAAGTAGACTCATTATGTCGGGATGAGGAAGCGGGGAGAGAAAATTTTTAGGTTCATAAATTGTTCAAAGTACAAATGTATAATGTTAAAGTACGTTGATAGATTAAATATAGCTCAAAATTGACAGAAAAGTTATGTTGATAACCTAAGGAGAGATTTAAATCTTAGGTGGGATCGTATTTGAGGAGGATATCACCCGGAAAGTGGTGTTTATATTCTGGAAGAAAGGGAAGTAAGTCCTCTCTATATGGGACTTTATGAAATTAAAACAATTGGAGAGGTAGCGTTCTGAGGTCACACCCGAATCACTTCTGTAATGGCTACTTACATATTTACATTTCTATGCTTTGAAAGTATATGACAGATTCTTCACATGTGTTAAGAGATCAACCGGTTGAATTGAAAGAAGATTTGATCGATGAAGAAAGACCGTTCAAATTGTTGATCGAAATGATTAGGTTCTTTGAAACAAAGTGATTCCTTAGTAAAGGTGTTGTGATGAATCACAGAGAGAGGAAGCAATGATGAGAATTTAAAATTTCGAGACTAAATTTTTATAAGGAGGGGTGATTGTAAAACCCCAAACTT
Organism: Tetrastigma voinierianum; assembly: GCA_016808115.1. NCBI lineage: Eukaryota > Viridiplantae > Streptophyta > Magnoliopsida > Vitales > Vitaceae > Tetrastigma > Tetrastigma voinierianum. Next base: position 41,408 of record JAEQBH010002305.1, on the reverse strand, counting down.
TATCGAACGTTATAATAAGTAGCTTATCGAACCGATTTGAGGTCTAATGATAGAAGCTGCAGGTGGATTAGAATTTAGAACGCCTGACATCATTCGGGGCATGAAGTGAAAATTTTCTAAAATTGTAACCGTATTCTAATGAATAGTGATTTTTTTTTCTTATTTTATCCCATGGAGGGGTTGCAAGGGATTTTATGAAAATTTCAGTTCCTATGACTTTGGAACTGATATTTAGAAGATAATGAGATTTGAAGCTGACAGCGATTTCCAGATCGAAATTTGGAGCTCATGCTGAAATTTTTCTAAATTGAGCGAAAATATGAAAAGGTCCGAATAAATCATAAAGCACTAACAAAACTAAATAGCTGAACTGAGTCCGCTTGATAGTTTCAGTGATCCGAACGTAATTCGTAATAATACGCTATTGTCCTGATTACCGATTTTAATGATTTTAAATCGAGCTTTGATTTCGTAGGCCTCGAATTAATTGAAGGATGAAGAAAATATTTTATGCTCAAATTTAAATATAGATTTACCATGTATCATTTTTGACATAACGATATAAAAGAATGTGCAAACCGAGATAAATTCGCTATAATGGAGATATTTAATTCTTGTACTAGCCAATCAAAATCTTTCTAATGGCTAAGTTTATGATTTAAATAATGGTAAATGACTTGGTCTCATGGGAATGGACTACAATGAGAAGCTTGGATAAAAGAGTAATTCACTTTAAACCAAATCCAATGATATTTTGTTACTTAAGGCACTTTGAATAATATTTTAAAGTCTAAAATTTGGGGATTTATGTCAAAGAGGGATCACGTATAGGAGAGGAAAGAAAGGGAGAAGAGAGAAGAAGGGAAGAAAGGAGAAAGAGGAGGAGAAAGGGTAGGGCAAAGTGGTAGAGGTGAATTTTTATTCTCTTCAAGCTTTCCAAGTGAGCTCCAAGTGAATCAAGGAAGAGAAGACAAGGGAAACCCAAGAAAACAAGTAAGTTTTTCAAGTAGGGAAAAGTTGGATTTTGCGTTTTTCTTATGCCTAATGATTTGATTTTCTTTGTATGGATGTTAAATTAGTGGCATTTAGGTTGAATGATGATGATTTTGAGATAAATTGAGAAAGCCATGGATTAGATTAGGGTTTTGACAAATCAAGTGAATGAATGGTTAGGGTTTGATGTAGACTTTGTGTGATATGTTGAAATGGGTATAATGCATCAGATTGAAGTGTTTAGAGGAAAGAAAATGAAGAGAAACAATTTGTACCAAGTAGCAAATTTTCGGTACAGGAAATGTCCTGTTTTCTGTTTTGACCAGTGGTATTTTGGCCATATAACTTGCTCATTTCAGATCGGAATTGAGTGATTCAAAATTCTGGGTAAAATAGACTTAGGAAAATTTATCTAAAGGAAGTTCATGCAATTGTAAACTTAAAGTGCCCAGAAAATGGTTCAAAGTGGAGCTATGTGCAGATTTTGTTCTGCCAAACTGAGTATTTGTTAGCAGATTGTGTTATATGGTTGAGGGCTTTAGGAGACAATCTTAAATTTATAATTTAAAGAGATGTTATTTGATATATCAAGAACTGATCTGGAGAGTTTCATAAATTTTGAAGACCATTTGAATAATTTTTGAGTCATAAAGTCTATAGGGTATGGTTGGAAAAAGGTTGGCCAAAATGAATGAGTTTTTAGTGCTTAAGGGTAAATTGTTCATTTGGCTTAAATGAATGTGTATGGTGGATTAAAATGGAAGCAGGATTAATGCAGGTCAGGATTTTCTTGGAAAGGGTGAAAAAGGGATGATCGACGAACGGAACTCAACCCGAAGCAAGCGAATCGAGCAGAATCGTGATTTAAAAATGATATTTTGAGAATTTAGTTTTTAAAGCGAATGGTTTTAATGTTAAACTGAAAGTTTAATGTAAATGTTAAGGCATATGGAAATGTTTTATATTGGCATTGTTTTATCTGCATCAATGCATATATTTATATGTGTATTAAATATGTATGCATATGTTAAGGTATTATGAAAGTTTAAAAATGTTTAAAGTATATTATGTGTTTGAATGATAAAGTAAAGGATTTAAATGTATTTATAAATGTTTGAAGAAATGTTTTAACATGGTTACCCTAAACCCCTATGAGGACTGTTATGGACTCGATATCGGCCAAGTACTTTAAGCTGTAAGGATTAAGAGGTAAAGATAGTTACTAACCGAGGGAGGGAAATAGGTGTTCTAGAGTAATATCCTTACACGTGATAAAGTACTACGACGTAACTCTACGCAAAGCGTGAGTTTCTCCGCAAGAGCGTAGTGGTTATGACTGAATGTGATCGGCCCTCACCGCGCACTTAAATCGTTTCTGTGTTTATTCCCCGGTTCCATCGTAAAGAATGAAAGAAAGAAATAAAGGAAGAAAGGTTAAGGCACAAATGCTTAAAGCATAAATGAATTTTTAAAATGCATAAGTATCTATTGAAAGAAAGTTTACGCATAAATGCTTAAAGCATAAAATGATTTTAAAATGCATATATTTATTGAAAGAAAGTTTAAAGTATAAATGTTTAAAGCATAAATTGATTCTAATTTATAAGTATTTATGAAAGAAAGTTTAAAGATAAATGTTTAATGTATAAATGGATTTTAATTTATAAGATGTATTATTGGTATGTACCGAAATGTTATTTAATGAAAATGTACACTCACTGGGCTCCTTTAGCTCATTCTTTTCCGTGGGTTTCAAAAACATTTTCAGACCTAAGACAAAAAGGCCGATGGGGAGGTCACTCCCGTGGCAAAGAGTCGAGCTATCTGTAGAGATCACGATGTGACCGCATTGAAAAATAATTTGCATATTGTATATATGTGAATATTTTGTCATGTTTTGATAAATTATGCATGGAATTGAATAAGGTTTAAATGTTTTGATGATTTGAAAGAAATAAATGTATATATATGTATATTGTGTTTGATTGGGTTGTGGACGAGGAGTCCTAATATGGAAGTTGATGAATTGAAGTTTAGAAGTGTTTTCAAATGTTTTCATCAGGTTTTGTAAATTTGGGAAAGTCCGAAAAACAGAGGAAACTCTGGCCGATTTTCCTGAAAAAAATCTAAGTGTTGGAAAAGAAAAGAAAAAGAAATTTTTTTTTTTAGCACTTCTCATTTCCTGCATTATTTCTTAAAAGATATGTGAAGAATTGTAAGGGTTCGCTTCTCCACGGATTTTAATTTATGGTTTTATGAAAAAAGTCTTCTATATCTCGTTTGAGTGCCGAGGTCCTCGCCGGTTCATGAGGTTAATCCCGGCTCGATCCTTCAAAACGGTGATAAACCATTTCTAATTTGGCTTTAAGGGCATATTTGTTTACAGTTTTTGAAAACTATTTTTTTGTTCTGAAAAACAAGAATAATAAGAAAAACACCAAAAACACGTTTAGTTCTTATTGATTTTTGTTTTGAAAAAATATGAAAAATATAAAAAACATTAAATTCATATAACAAGAACAATTTTCAAATAACACAAATAACATTCTTTCTGTTAAGCTTGCTATGGCCTGCCACCCCGTGATCTAATGGATTGCCAAGTCAAATTATAATAAAGTTTTTGAAGGCTTTTTTATCTATTTTTTGGTATCACTTCAATATCAATCAGAGTTTTGAACGGGCGACCAATGATTTTTCAATTTACACTAACGGAATTTTTGAACATACTATTATAATATTATTAAAACATACTTTTATTTGAAGATAATAATTTTATTGATTCAAATTAGCAATACATTCGATAGAAAAAAGAATCAAATTTGAAAGAGGAAACTTTAGAGTGATGACACAACATCCAAAGTTAATAGCAATGAATCGCCTAAGGTCACACATTTGATTATTCTATAATGGATACTACATATAATTTCAAAGAAATATATTGACGACTATGATTTGACTTGATGTCTCTACTAGATCGACCGCTTCATTCGACCACCTACACATGAAAGCACTGCAACAAGATGATGAAAACTAATCCGTTATATTAAGATGACACAAACCACACATCTCACAAGATGACGACAAAAACATGAAAATTAAATTAAAAATCCAGATTTTGTGAAAGAACTACTTTATAAAAAAAGAAAATTGATATAAAAAGATGTAGAGGATGATTTAGTCAAGAATGACTAAAAATAATTTTTTCTTTTTGTTTTTCCACAAGAAAACAATGATCCCTAATGCCAATAACCAATTACCTAATCCGAGCCTTGTAGAAACAAAATGATTTAAGATTTCCAATGTACTACATATATGGGGTGGGGTCGGATGGAGGGAAAATAGCTGCACATAAATGGAAAAGGGAGCAGGTGACCGACTACTTACACAAAATACAAAATGGGAGCAGAGAGAGCATCATCAGAAACCAAATAAAACCGGATTAGAAAGGTCCAAGTCCAACCTGAATATTAGTTGCAAGAGAAATGAAAACATTTGGTAATCCCTCTAATTAAAACTTTCTGGGTGTTAGTGACACATTACTAATTCCATCATGCATCATGCATTGAACTTCAACTACCCAGTATGTTCTACAAATGCCTTGGTGCTAACATATTGTTCACTTAAAACGCCCTTAAATGAGCATCGCTTTCATTTTATAATGTTTTAAAATCGGATCGCGATTGAATAAGAAAAATTACGAGGGCTGGAACCAAGGATTAAACCGATGACCTTATAAAGGGGGTGGTAATTTTGTCGTTAAGTCAATGTATGGATCATGTCAATATTCGTCAATCCAAACCTGACACGAATAATAAACGCGTCAATATTCGTTAATCTAAACTCAACTTATTTATTATTCGTATTAGGTAGGTCAACACAAATATGACCCATTTAATTTGATTGTTTAAAATAATAAGAATTATAATTAATTATCCATGCATGTTTAATACAAATAACCTATTAAATTTAACATGTTTATTAATTTTATTATTTAGATTAATAAGAATTATAATTAATAATCCATATTTAACACTATGTTCATGAAATTAATAAAACTTACATTTTTTAGTAACTCTTTTTTAAACCTTAAATTGTCATTTTATGAGTGACCTTGACCCATCCAAGGCCACTAAGGCCATGTTCGTACGCAGATTGCTGTGGATTAATTTTGTACTGGATCGGGACCGACACACCCCACCTCTTCCAGCACATGCGTGCCGACCACTCCACAGAAATCCCCAACCGTTACCTCTAACGACTAGAAACTCCCGTGAAGGCCGTATTGCTGCTAAAACCTCCTAGTAAAAATTTTCTTTTCTAAACTTATGATTTTATAAAATTTCGGCAAGATAACACTTATTACAGGACATGTCCTAAATCCCGTATACATCCAATTTACACTATATCCAAAATATGGCAACCAAAGATACTAACACATTCTCACAAAACTACTCTATGTACATATGTCCATTATACAAGTTCAAAGTATTTCCTACAATAATATTCTTAATTACAAAGACTGGAGTATAAAATGTCGAGAATCCTAACTGCCCAACCGAGTGTCCAGACTGAAAAATAGTTTTAAAAATAGAAAATAATGAGCCAAACGAGCCTGAGTGTATGTTTTTATAAAAATGTTTTTCTTTTCCCAAAAACATCTCAAAACTCAGAAAACTTTCTTTTACAATTATTTTCCGTGCTACTTTGCTTTGCATTGCTTTCTAAAGTTTCTAAAACTTTTCTTAGCTTTTGTCGTTTCTTTGTACTTCTGCTTCGTTTTTAAAAGTTTCTAAAAACTTTTTATTTACTTGCTTGCTCGTTTTGCTTTTCTTAAAAGTTTTTCTATGTCTCCTTATTGTTTGCTTGCTTAGAAGTTTATAATACTTCAACTTTCTTTTTGCTTGCTTTATCTTGTTTGAAAAGTTTCTTAAAACCTTTCATAAACTCTTTTGCTTTAAAGTTTCTCAAAACTTTTTCATAAAACGGGAGCCTGGCTCAACCGCATTCTTGAAAATAAAACTGAGCCTGGCAACGGAACCAATGGTTGATTTTTCAAAACCGTATATTATGCTTATAAAACATCAACCACTGAGGCCTATTTTTGCTTACTCAGACCCTAGTGAACACTTTAAGCCTGGCGATCGTGCTTTGGAAGGACCCGTGTCCGCATCACCTTTTTTTTTTCCCAGTGAATATGGTGGAATCGACCGGGCCGCCATCACCATAATTTAGTGTTAGAGTCATAACTGATACTCTGCATTTGTCACGTCCCTTTTAAATGCATGATGTATGTCCTACGCTTGTCGACCGTGCAAAACTAAAATGCATGTATGAGATCCTAACACCACTGCGTACCTGCATTTAATACCTCTCGACCTAAGCCATGAACTAGGGAAGGCCTGTTTTTCACAAACATTCTTTTGCTTCTTGCTTGCTGCTCTTTGAAAATGGTTTTACAATTTAAAACCATTTGCTTGCTTGCTTGAAAATATTAATTATTCAAAACCATTTACTTACTTGCTTGCTTGCTTGAAAATGGTTTTACAATTTAAAACCAATGCTTGCTTTTCAAAAATGGTTTAACTCAAAACCATTTGCTTGCTTTTTAACTCATTGCTTGCTTCTTGAAAATGGTTTGCATTCAAAACCATGAAATACCAATGTAAACAGTTTATAATAATAATAATAATACACTAGTATTTGGAAAATGAGTTTAGAACACTCCACCTCTTTGCTTCGCTAAACTTCGAGCACAAGCCTCCACAACTTTTCGCCTTGCTTTTAGCCTACACACTCGATATATTAGAACACACACGCTGTGCTAATAACCACAATTTGCACACTTGGTGCTAATTAAAATTTTCTTAAATATAAACCCTAAATGCACCACAGCATATGGCTAGATTCTAGACTAAAGGACTTTCCATATAGTCTAAAAACACCCAAAACATTTCTGTGCAAATTATGTCCGTAATTGTCTCTAATAAAATCTTGAAATTTTAACCAAAATCAAGTCCGAAAAACGGGCCCCGAAATTCAGCCCGATCGTCTCGAAAATAGTCCCAAAATTCTCCTAAAATTTCCTAAAAATTTAAACTCAATCTAAAAATTTTGGGGGACTGAAATTATGGCTCTAAGAATATTCCAAGCCATTATATGTCTTTAGGTCGAATAACACAAGTAGGAAAATTTCCCACCTCTCCCAAGTTTTACAAAAGCCAAGATTTTGTGTCCACGCCAGAGCTCTCGTCACAGAGAGTAACTTAAACTTGTCCGAAAAATTCGACTAATTAGAATGACGTAGATCCGAGAAAAACTAAAATTTGGGTTTTTCGTGATATTACCTCGAATTCTCGCGGAAATCTCTGCGTTTTTGGTACTCACGCCAGAGTCTCGCTGCAGAGCACTTTTCGTGGTTTATCCCGACGAAACTGACGGTCCGATTTTCTGAATCTAAGAAAACTTAAAAAGAAAATGATTTTAAAAATCTCTCCGCCTCGAATCTCTCTCGCTCTCGATGCGCAGCTGCAAATTCGTCTCTTCCTTTTGCTTTTAAATTTTATTTTTTTAATTTTTATGTGGGACCCACATATCCTTTTCTTTCTTTTCTCTATCCGCTTCAAAACAAACAATTTATTTTGTCCGTTTCAATTTTATTTATCCTAAATGAATATTCTTTATATACTTGCTATTTTTCTCGGAATTTTTTCAAAATCCCGCTGTGTTTCACTTTATCCGCCGCCTAAAATTGTGAAATATTCCTAATTGCCTCGAATTAAACGAAACTTTCAGGTCACTAGATTTCGAGATCTAACTTAACGGCGCAGTTCATTTCACATCCCAGATCTAGAGAATTTTCTAGACTTCCTCGAAAAATTATGGCACCATTATTATTAATTTACTATTTAAACTTCCATTAATTATACTTTCACCCTCAACTTTCCTTAATTGCAAATCCAACTTTGAAATTCCTACTATGGCCCATCTCTAACTTAATTATGTCTACATATCCTTTTTTGCTAAATGACAATTGTACTTTGTTTTAAGTACCAAATTCCGGGTTCAATAAACTTTCATTTCCTACTTTAGTCTCCAAAATACTACAAGCAGACACTTGGAGACTTTATACACCCTCACAAAGATTTACAATCGCATACCTTCGAGACTGGGTGTTACAAAATCCCCTCCTTAGAACATTTTCGGCCCTAAATGAATAAACTAAACTCCAAAAGGAAGGAAACGAAATACCTCATCCTGAAAAATAAGTGAGGGTAACTGACGGCAAGATCGAGCCTTCCGCTCCTGCTAGTCGCTCCCTCCATGATTCTTCCATAAGACTTTAACTCATGGAATCACTTTGCTTCTCAACACCTGCTCCTCGCGATCTACAATCCGCACGTATCTCTCATAGTCAAGTTTTCCTTTAACCCGCACCACGCCTTCAATACACTTAAAGGATCCGACATATTTCTCAACATCGATACATGGAATGTATCATGAATCCTTGATAACTCCTGGGGTAACTTCAACTCTGTAAGCTACTCGCCTCATTTTTGCCTTTCATAATCTCAAGGTCCTATAACTGGATCGAGTTTCGCCTCAAGTTTCCCAAATCTCAAAACACCCTTCCAAGGTGAAATCTTCAAAAAGACTTGGTCACCTATCTCGAATTGTAAGTCTCTACGACGGTTGTCCGCATAACTTTTCTGTCTATCTTTTGATATCTTCAAGTTATCACGAACAATTTCATTTTCTAATAGATTCCGTATTTCAGTCTGTACTACTTAGTCTTCTTACCAACCTCTATCCCAAAGACAAAGAGTTCTACATATTTCCTACCATACAATCTCTCAAATGGAGCCATATCTATACCCGCTTGATAGCGCTGTTATGTAGGCAAACCATTAGTGCTAAGTGAGTATCCAAACTTCCTTGAATTCCAAAGACACAAGCTTCCCAAGATATCCTCTAACGCCCGAATAGCTCGATCAACCATCCGTCTTCGAGGATGAAATGTCAGCCGAAATGTAGGCTTAGTACCTAACGCTGTTTGCAACCAAAGCCAAAACTCAGATGTGAACCCGGCTCTCGACCGAAACTATCGAAACCGGAACCCCATGAAGTCTTGGGCCTATCTCATCCACATACAACTTGCCAACTTTTCTAAAGAATCTTCAACATTAACTAGTAGAAAATGAGCAGATTTCGTCAATCGATCAACTATCACCCATATAGCATCATGTTGTCTCTGAGTCCGTGGGAAGACTCACACAAAAATCCATGATTCTTTTCCTATTTCACACCGGAATAGGAGTAATTGTATCTTCCCGCGGGCCTCGATGCTCGGGGCTTTCACCCGACAAAGTTAGGCACCTGGAAACGAAATTTGCGATCTCTTTCTTCATCCCATTCCACCAGTAATGTTCTTTCAAAGTTCTATACATCTTGGTACTACCTGGATGCATAGCGTACGCAGATGAATGTGCTTCTTCCATAATGTCTCTTTCGGGGTCACATGCCCGCACATTCCGACCTTTCACCATCATGCCATCATCCCCGATTTGAAACTCGCTTTCTTCCCTTTTCTACTCTCTAAGCTTAATCATATGTGGATTCTCGTGATTGCCCTCACAGAATCCGTCCACAAGGAGCGCCTATCATGAACGGGACAACAAGGCCCTAATCCTCAACTCCAATATCACCCTTCTCTAAAGCCTCGTGATCCAATCAATAGAAGATAACCTGATCTCATATGAGACAAAGAACTCTCTGGCCGCCTACTCAAGGTGTCTGCTACGACATTGCTTTTCTCTCGATGGTACTGATAGTACTGTCAGAACCTTAATCAACTCAAGCCATCTTTGCCTCAAGTTTAACTCGTGAAAATATATCAAGACTTTTATGATCCGTAAAGATCCTACAAGGAACACCATATAAATAATGTTCCATATTTTCAGTAAACACGACCGCGCATCTTGCAAGTCTTGTGTCGGGTAATTCTCCTCATGCTTCTTTAGCTGTCTAGAGGCATATGCAATCACCCTATCATTTTACATTAAAACACAACCAAGGCCTTGCCTGGAAGCATCACTATAAACCACAAATCCTTACGCAGCATTCTCTGCGCTGTCATGGCAGAGATCATACTGGAAGATAAATCTCTACATATCTCCCGAATCCAACCTCCACTTCCCGGCCTATGCAATCCTTACTTCCTTTTTGTAACAATCTTACGTGGTTTATATGGCAGACAAATCCAACTATGTACCGAGAACCACATCAAAGTCCCTCATATCTGGGTAGTTAGCAAGATCCACTGGAACTCCCGCCCTCAATCAGAACTCTACTATCTCTCGACTACTCGTCATAGCAACGGATCTCCACCGGGAGGAAACCCTCATACGACCCTCTAATGGGCCGGGTCTCTATCCGGAAACGACGAAGAATGGCTTGGACGCAAATGAATGCGATTCTGGGTCTATTAAGGTATATGCATCATGATCAAGATAGAAATACTAGTGACCACATCTCGAGTCGCATCCGCATCTTACCGAGTCACAACATATACTCCGCTTGAGTGCGGGCTCGCCTATATCCCCGCATTGCCTCTCCGCCGCTCTACCACTGCCACCCCACCAAGGCCGTGTTAGCCCTCCGCCGGGAAACCTCTCCCCGAAGACTTCAGATGCCATCTCGGTACCGGTAGCTAGGATCACACGATGTCTCCGCACTAATCACCGAGGGCACTCGCTAATGAAATGGCCTTTCCCGCCACAAAGGGAACACCCCATTTCAAATCTCCTACATTCTCCATGGTGTCGCTTCGGTTATATATGACATAATACAGAGGAATACCATAATTACTCCGGGGTGCCATCGTTAGCAACCGGGGGCATCTCACGATCCTAATTTAGAGATAGCTCGACCGCACTCACTGATGAACCCTCTCGCATTTTGTTTTCTTTCTCACCGCATCGCCTTGAGCTTTGTTGGGACGCGGCCTGTGCACTCCTCTTACTTTATTTCTCGCCTACTCGATACATACCGTGGTACTTTGCTCAACTCTCGTAGTGGCTCTACTAAGTCCTCAAATCTATTATGAGGAACCACCGAATGCACTCGATCCCGTGGCCGTAGTCCCGATAAAACCAGATTTCAGACTTCATCCGCTTGAATATAGGGAACCAATCTAACTAATTCAGAACTTCTTCTCATATTCTAAATCGACATGTTCTTTTGTTTTAATTTCTAGCAATCCCTCAATTTTCAATCCTTATGACTGAGGTTGAATCAAGCCGCTGAATTATTGCCGAAATTGGTCCCATGATATGCCATCGATGCCTCCTTTCTACAAGATCCCACCAATCCCAGCCCTGCCTTCCACGAAAACCGAAAACAAGATTCTTTGCTCATCCGTGTTCCTCATAACCTCAGAAACCTTATTTACCCGGTTCAAATGCACCAAGCTGCTTCGATCACCACCGCCATTATATGGCGGCTTGGCGCCCGCCAGATTTCTCTATTACCTGCCTTCCATAACTCTCTAGGTATGGAGGTTGCGATCGGGCCGACGGGGGTCGCGATGGCTACTATCAGGCACCAGGCTACCTCTGCTTCGTAAATAATCATGCGCTGAGCTCCTCTCGTGGCTGCGATGATCCGTACCGACCTCAGCCATGGGCCGATTCATAGAGGCGGTAGTGGAACCAACTACGTGCCATCTCCTCACTGTGTATCGCAGATCGCTTGGAAACCGGAATAATCCTCCCAGACGACCTCTACGCCCTCTTTCCCCGACATAAAGGCTGTACTTCCCAGAAAAATCAATCGTTTAATACTTTGAATTACTTGATATGTATGTACTTAAGTTTGAACATGATACAAGCAATACTATGCTCTATACCACCTTGCGTGGTATCATCTTTTACTCACGTCCCAGGTTATATACAACCCGCTCGACACACCTGACACACCCCCACCCCCTCTCCAAAGGATGGCGTAGCTCTACACCTACGTAAACTCCCAAACCGTTCCCCAACGACCAGAACTCCGTAGCTGCCGCATTGCTTGCCAAAACCCCTATAAAAATTTTCTTTTCTAAACTTATGATTTTATAAAATTTCTAAGAAGATATCACCAGATATAGATTACGTCCCAACCTTCGTATACATCCAATTTTACACTATATCCAAAATATGGCAACCAGCATACCAACACATTCTCACAAACCTACTCTATGTACATACATATGTTCCATTATACAAGTTCAAAGTATTTCAATATTCTTAATTACGTAAAGATCGATATAAATGTCAGAGAATCCTAATCGCTCCAAATCGGAGTGTCAGAGATTCGGAAAATAGTTTTAAAAATGTAAAATAATGAGCTAAACGAGCTCATGGAGGCATGTTTTATAAAACGCTTTTCTTTCCTTAAAACATCTCAAACTCAGAAACTTTCTACAATTATTTTCCGTAAGCATTACTTTGTTTTGCTTACTGCTTTTAAAGTTTCTAAAACTTTTCTTAGCTTGCTTGCTTTGTACTTGCTTTTGCTTTTTAAAAGTTTCTAAAACTTTTATTTACTTGCTTGCTTGCTTTGCTTTTCTTTAAAAAAGCTTATAAACTCTTATTGTTGTCATAGAAGCTTATAATACTTCTCAACTTCTTTGCTTCGTTTTCTTTTTTATCTTGCTCTGAAAAGCCTCTAAAACCTTTCATAAACACTTTGCTTAAAAGTTTCTCAAAACTTTTTCATAAAAACGGAGCCCGGGGCTCAACCGTATTCTTTTAAAAATAAACCGAGCCCGGGCTCAACCGCTTGCTTTAAAACTCTCCTAAGCCTCGGGCAGTCCTAACCAAATTGGCCGATTTTCTCAAATCAGATACATGCTTATAAAACATCAACTAATCGAGGCCTATTTTTGCCATCGCACTTAGTGAACACGAAGCCCGCGACCGTGTCGCAAGGACCCGTGTCCGCATCACCTTTTTTTTTTTCCTGAATATGTGAGAATTGACTGGTCGCCATCACCATAATTTAGTTAGAGTCATAACCTTATATACTCCTCGTACGTGTCACCGCCTCCTTTAAATGCATGATGGGTGTCCCACGCTATCAACACCGTGCAAAACTAAAATGCATGTATGAGATCCTAACACCACCGCACGCACGGAATACCTCTCCCCGACCTGCTTTTCTCGCTTTAGAACTAGTGGAAGGCCTCGTTTTACAAACATTCTTGCTTGCTTGTTTCTCGCTTCTTTGAAAATGGTTTACAATTTAAAACCATTTGCTTGTTGCTTGAAAATGAAGTTTAATATTCAAAACCATTTACTTACTTGCTTGCTTTTGCTTGAAAATGGTTTTGCAATTTAAAACCAATGCTTGCTTTTCAAAAATGAAGTTTAACTTCAAAACCATTTGCTTGCTTTTTAACTCATTGTTTCTTGAAAATGGTTTATCTAAACCATGAAATACCGTTGTAAACAGCTTATAATAATAATAATAATATTAATTAGTATTTGAAAATGAGTTTAGAACACTCACTTTGTCGTTAAACTTGAGCACAGCTCCACAACTTTCCCGCCTTGCTTTTTAGCCTACACACTCGACATATTAGATCACACACGCAAGACAAATTCAAGCAATTTGCAATTTGGTAGCAATTAAAATTCGTAAAATATGGGCCCCAAATGCACCACAGCATATGGCTAGATTCCTGCATCTCAAAGGGACTTTTCCATATAGTCTAAAAACACCCAAAACATTTAAAAATTATGTCCAGACTGTCTCAATAAAATCTTGAAATTTAACAAAATCGTCCGAAAACATTCCGGGAATTCAAACTGACCGTCCGAAAATAGTCCCAAAATTTCCTAAAATTTCCTAAAATTCTAAACTCGCCCCAAAAATTTGGGACTCGAAATTATGGTCTCTAAGAATATTCCAAGCCATTATATAGTCTTTAGGCTCGAAATAACACAAGTAGGAAAATTTCCCACCTCTTCAAGTTTGACAAAAAGCCAAGATTTTGGTGTCCACGCGTAGCTCTCGTCGCGTAGAGTAACTTAAACTTTGGTCCGAAAAATTCTGACCACTAGAATGACGTAGATCTGAGAAAACTAAAAATTTAGTTTTTCGTGACATTTATACCTGAATTCTCGGTGAAATCCTATGTTTTTGGTACTCACGCGTAGCCCTCGTCGCGTAGAGCACTTTTCGTGTTTATCCCGACGAAACTGACTTTCCGGGCCCCGATTTTTCAGAATCTAAGAAAACTTAAAAAGAAAATATTTTAAAAATCTCTCTCCGCTCTCGAATCTCTCTCTGCTCTGATGCGCAAGTACCGTCTCCTTCCTTTTGCTTTTAAATTTATTTTTTTAATTCTTTATGTGGGACCCACATATCCCTTTTTCTTTTCTTTTCTCTATCCAAGCTTCAAATAAAAACAATTTATTTTGTCCCTTTGCTTTCAATTTTATTTATCCTAAATGAATATTCTTTATATACTTGCCATTTTTCTCGAATTTTCAAAATCCCGCTTTCTGTGTTTCACTTTTTGGCCCACGCTTAAAATTGTGAAATATTCACCGCTCTAATTAAACGAAACTTTCTAGTCACTAGATTTCGCGAGATCTAACTTAATCTGGCAAGAATCTGCTTCACATCCGAGATCTAGAGAATTTTCGAGACTTCCTCGAAAAATTCCGGCAATTCATTATTACACTTACTATTTAAACTTCCATTAATTATACTTTCACTCCCTCAACTTTCCTAATCTGCAGAATCTAACTAAATTCCTACTATGGCCCATTCTAACTTAATTATGTCTTACATATCCTTTGCTAAATGACAATTGTACTTGTTTTAAGTACCAAATTCAGTTCCATAAATCCTCATTTCCTACTTCCTTTAGTCTCCAAAATACTACAAAGGTGACACTTGGTACTTTATACACCCCTACAAGATCATGTACCGTACACTCTCGAGACGGTGTTGCTGTGACTAACTGTCGGACTAGGATTGGGACAATTCTAATACTCCATTCCGTAGTTTGGTACGCTCGTAATAAAATTATGGACTTTATCCCACGCTTGGTACATACCTGATCACAAAGGTGTGGGCGAATTGTTTTTTTACTTAATGCCGAATAGAATTTTTTTAGCTTAATCGAGTAGGATGGCAACGACGCATTATTTTGGATTCCGTCCAAATTTCATTCTTAATGGCACGGTTTAATTTAATTTTAATCGGGTTTTTAATAGGTTTGAGCTTATTTTCAAACTGATACTTCGTTCAGGTATTGTTATCAGTAAACCCGAAAAATTAAATTTTCAAAATGGCAAATGTTAATAAAAATAATAAATTATCATAAGGGTTCAAAGAAGCCTAGAAAATTCTCTAGATTTCGGATGATGAAACGACCGCGCTGCAAATTGCCTCATTTAATTTGAGCGACCCGTAAAAGTTCCGCTTAATTATGAGACAAGTGAAATTCTTCCGATTTTCTGGGTGATAAGTTGTCAAGGATTTAGGACTAGATTTTTACTTAAAATCTTTAAAGTTAGGAAATGGTTTCGGGTAGAAACGGGTCTAATGAAGTAATATGAATCATGTATCCAAAATAATAATAATAATAAGCCCCGCCCGATTATATTTTAAAATAATTTTTTATTATTTTATTTTTATACTTTAATATAAATAATAATTATTATTATAATGTTTTTTAATAAATAATTTATAAAAAATTCATGTTTTTGATAATATATATTCTAATTTATATATTGTTAAATTTATATTTTATAATATATTATATCATATATAATATATTAAGCTATTTTTTTATTTCATGTATTTATTATTGGCTATTTGATAATATATAGTTAATAAATTTTTGTTTAAATCTTTAGTTACATTAATTATTTTTTTTTTTGTAAAAACCTAAAAATATTTTGTCCTCAACTAGTCCTGCGAGACCCACTCGATTTGGGAAGAAACCAAGACAAAATAACTCACCTTCACTAATTTTGTCCCCGCTTAGTCATCCCAAAGATCTATCAACCGACTTCACTAATTTTGTCCAAAATTAGTCTAATCCTCTGTCCCGCTTACCAAACATGGCCTAAAGGAAAAAATGATTCCCTCCTCGCTCTCTCACGTGATTTTATTTTGTACAACAAATAAATAAATAAAAATTCATTAAACCTCTCTCCCATGTGAGTTTAGTTTAAAATAAATGAAAAACAAAAATTCATTAAAATTTTTAATCTATAGTTTCTATAGCATCTAGTCTTGATGCCTATTCTTAATCTTTCCCCATCATATTTAAAAATTTTAAAAATGTGTATTGAACTACATACAATACCTTTTGAAGAAACATTTGAACGGTTATTATTTTTTTAAAGTTTATTACTTTCATATTTCTTCATATGGTGATTACTTTTATTTATAGTCGTATGTCCAATTTAATCCTTGAGTTTTTTTCCAATCCGTAAGATCTTTCGATTTTAGTGTCTTAACTCATCCATGCGCCTATCATCATAATTTTGCACAGATGAACAAACATGAGCTATCTATGTGATGCTTTATGCCAACGACGTTTAAATATATCCATTTGCCCATCTATACAAGTTTGTGATGATAAAGATATGAATGAGTTACAACACTAAACATTGAGACACTTATGGATTGAAAACAAACTCAAGGCTAAATTATGTTTTATGTATGATGGTACCTATATACTATCTTAATAAATTATAAGTATTATCTTCGTAGTGTTAGGTTTGACACATACCTATAAGAGTATCATAATTATAAAAAATATAATTTAAAATACAACACCAAAAGTAATGTTTCTATAAAATAAAAAGAATCAAAAAATAATATTTCAAGACATTTATTGTTGGGTGAAAGTCGGCTCTCTGCTAAAATAATATCGCTTTCAAAATACGACTTTAGTGATAATAAAGTCTATCTCTGCTTAAAATAATGAAGTATGTGTATTAAAAACGCCATTTTATATATATGGTATTTTAAAAATCTGTATATTTATCAAAAATTCCCTATAAACAAGTAAGGTCTCCTAATAATTTTATGTCAAAGTTAAATTTGTTCGATCCCCTTAAAATGAGCATTGAAATAGACTTAGTTTATTTTGCAATGTTTTAAAAATCACAACGATTGAATAGGAAAAATTATGGGGATTGAACCATGATTGAACCGATAACCTTATAAATATATAATTTTAATATCATAGAAATTTTAATATATATAGAAATTTTAATATATATATATATATATATATATAAATTACAAATTAATATTATTTATTTGTTACTTTTGGTGTTTCTATCATATATTGATATTTTTTAAAATTTGTTAACAAAATATTTAGATGTGAATGTATTTAAAATGAAAATAAAATTAACATATTTAATTTTAACGTATTTTGTAATTATAAAATTTTAAATTAATTTCCTCAATATTTTAGATATCCTTTAAAAATATTTTTACATCCACTACACATGAAACAAAAGCCTTTGCAGATTGGATAAGTTAATAGCTTTTTACAAGGTCCTCCCACACAGTCAGAAAGGGCTTTAAGTCGACATCCCAAAAGAACCGATGGTTCATATCCGATTCAATGTGAAAGTGGTTTGAAGAAATAAGTTATTAGTCCATGATCGATTTGATTAGACAAACCCAATCTGATTTTTAAAACATTATTTTTTTGTTTACTTTTAAAAATACAACATTTCAACCCTCCTCTAAAAAATCGATTATTCACTAATAAAATAAATTTTAATTTGTAACAATTGACAAAATTCACAAATATTCAGATTAATTTTGGATCAAACCATCATATGCAATAGAAGGTGAAATGGTAAAAGGATACCTTTTTATTTTTTATTTTTTATTTCTTCTTATGGTAAACGGTGCATATATTATATTCATATATTTTAAGCCAATTTTGAAACATGTCAATCTATTCTATCTCCAAAATTATTTTACAAATTACATATATTTCAAAATTTTGTGTATTGGGAAGGAAAGTCGTGAAAAAGACTTCCACAAAAATTTAAGTTATATCAAACCTTTTTTTTTTTTTTTTGAAATATATTAAACCAAAGTTAGACTAATAGAATCAAAATTGATTATTTTTACATTGAGAAACCAATAATTTATTTATTAAAATGATAAGACATATGAATTGATCAGCCAAAGACGAACTTCGTTTTCCTTAACTATAAGAAAATAAATTGACATTATATATATATATATATATATATATATATATATATATATATATATATATATATATATATATATATATATATATATATATATATATTGAAAAACCTCAACTCGATTAATGTTATAATAAGAGTTTTTAAACCGATTAGAGGTCCAATGATAGAAACGAGGGTAGATTAGAATTTAGAATGCTCCTGGACGTCATTTGGACATGAAGTGAAATTAAAATTGTAACCAATGCCATAAGGAATAATGAGCTTTTATTATATCCGAATCTGAGGGGTTTGCAAAGGAATTTGTGAAGAAATTTCGCCCATGACTTTTTGAACCGATATTTAGAAGAGAATAGAGATTTAAGTGAATAGTGATTTCTGATCGAATTCTGGAGTCATACCGAAATTTTTTGGAAATTGGGCCAAAAATACGAAATGTCCGTAATATATCATAAAGACTAACGAAACTGAAATAAAGTGAAACTGAGTCCGTTTGGATAGTTTCCCCCAGATCCAACGCATCGGTAATAATACGCTATTGTCCGGATTACCGATTTTAATGATTTTAAATCCGATTTCGGTGATTTCAGAGCCTGAAATTCACTGTGAAGGATTTAGTTAAAATATTTTATGTTCAAATTTAAATATAGACGACCATAGAATATTTTTGACATATAATCGATATAAAAACAGTAAAAGGCGAAACGGAGATAAAATCTGCTATAATGGAGATATTTAATTGTACTAGCCAATCAAAACCTTTCTTAATGACTAAGTTATGAATAAAATAATAGGTTAATGGATTTGTGATTCATTAGAATGGACCAATGAGCTTCTTGTTCAAGGGAAATTTTAAGCAAAGCACTTTATTGTCACAAGAAAATCTAAATTTAAGAGATTAAGTTGGCTCAAAAGGAGGAGAACCTGCAGAGAAGGAGGAGGAAGAAAAGAGAGAAAGAAAGGAGAGAAAGGAGAAGCAAGAAGAAAAAGTGAAGGGCAAAGGTATGATGTGATTTTTCTCCTCATTCAAGTTTCGCGATCTTCAAGTGGTAATCAAGGAAAGGAGCCAAAGAAACTCAAGAAACAAGTAAGTTTTCATGGTGGGAAAGTTAGGGTTTGATGTTTTCTATGTTTAATGTCTTAAATTCTGGTATGGATGTTAAATTGATGGTATTTAAGGTTTAATGGTGCTGAATTTAATATCAATTGAGAAAGCCATGGTTTAGGTTAGGGTTTTGACAAAATCAAGTGAGTAAGGGTTAGGGGTTTGATAGTGAATTGTGTGTTATGTTGAAATAGGTAATGCGCATCAGATTTAAGTGTTTAGAGTGAAAGAAAAAATGGAAGAGAAACACATTTTGGTCAATTTTGGGCAGCAGTCTCGGTACAGGAAATGTCCTGTTTTCTGTTTTGACTAGTTTTGGTATTTTTGGCTATAACTTACTCAATTTTGATCCGATTTGAGTGATTTAAGTAAGGCGTAAAATAGACTTGAAGGAGAACAAAACTTAAGAAGAAGGTATTGCCAAATTCTGATCCTAAGTGGCCTAAATATTCACTCAAAGTAGGACCATGTGCAAGCTAAATTCTGGTTCAGTTTTTGAACATAGATTAGCCCGGTTATTTGGATTTAAAGGAGTTTCGGGTGTCTGGAATTGGGTGATTCCATCTGAATAGAACCCCTTTAGCACTCTTAAGCTTTAAATGAGTATAAGGACATATGTCAAAAAATGAAGTCAAGACCCCGGAAAATGAGTACAAACTGTCACTAGAAAATCGTAAATGACTAGTTGGCATGAAAATGCCATAACTTTAGTTTGATGATCCGATTGATTGATTCCACCTATAAAAATAGATTCCTAGAGGAATAAGAATATAGGAATGAGGTTTATGGTGGATTAAATGAAATTATGGTTAATGTGTAATTCGTGATTTTCTTGAAAAGGTGAAAAGGACTATCGGATCGGGAACGGAAACTCAACGGAAGCAAGCTGGATTGAAGGTGGAATCAGGAGTGTAATATGTTTTTGCAAATTGAGTTTTAAAAGGGAATGATTTTGATGTTAAAATGAAAGTTTAATGTAAATGTTTATATTACTTTAAATGAAAAAGTTTTGATAAATGAAAATTAATGTACATGTTTATCTTGCATCAATATATATATATATTTATATTAAATTATATACGTATGCATATGTTAAGGCATTATGAAAGCTTAAAACGTGTAAAGAATGCATATATATTGCATATATATATGAAGCCATGATAAAGTAAAGGATTTAAATGGATTTATAAATGGCTTTTGATAAATGTTTTAACATGGTTACCTCAATCCCATATGACTGCAGGACTGAGCATCGCCGAGGTACCTTAAGCGTAAGGATTTAGAGTGGTAAAGTTATAAAGTCATTAACCGAGGGAGGGAATTAGGTGTCTAGAGTAATATCCTTACACGTGATAAGGTAAGACTGAACCCTATGCAAAGCGTGAGTTTCTCCAAAGATAGTGGCAGGATCGAATGTGACTGTCTCTTTCACCTGCCAAGAGACCGGAAACTGCTCGTGTGTTTATTTCCCGGTTCCATCAAGGAAAGAAAGAAAGAAAGAAAGAAAGTTTAAGGCATAAAATGAATTTTAATTGTATAAGTATGTATTAGAAGGAAAGAAATAAAGTTTAAGGTATAAATGTTTCAAAGCATAAATGGATTTTAAATGTATAAGTATTTATTGAAAGAAAGTTTAAGGCATAAATGTTTCAAAGCATAAATTGATTTTAATGGTATAAGTATTTATTGAAAAGAAAGTTTAAGGCATAAATGTTTAAGGTATAAATGGATTTTAATTGTATAAGTATGTATTATTTTGGTATATAATGAAATGTTATTTTCAATGAAATGTACACTCACCGGCCTCTTTAGCTCATTATCACGTGTTTTCAAAACATTAGACCCGAGACAAAAAGGCGATAGAGGACCTCTCAGGCAAGTAGTCGAGCTATTGATGAGACGATCATCGTGGATTTCATTGTATATATAATTTTGCATATTGTTCATGTTGAATATTTTGTTATGCATATATGTATATGTATAAAGTTGAAAAGGAACTACGTGGGCTTTGATCCCCAAGTGGATGAGGCATGAGGCGTCGCACTTAAGTCCCAGCCAAGCCCAAAATGTTTTGATAAAAATGTGCATGGAATTTAAGAGGTTTGAATGTTTTGATGATTTGAAGTAAACAAATGTATATGTATGCATATTGTGTTGATTTGCTAGGACGAGAAGTCCTAATATGGAAGTATAAAATTGAAGTTTATAAGTGTTTTTAAATGCTTTTATCGTGTTTGTAATGGGAGTCCGAAACAGAGGTAACTCCGTCAATTTTTCTCGAAAATCCAAGTGTTTGAAAAACAAAAGAAAAGAAAAGAAAATTTATCACTGCCCACATTATTTTCTAAAGATATGCTAAGGATTGTAGCGTTCACTCCATGCATTTTATTTGACTGCTTTAAGGAAAGTTTCTATATCCATCGAGTGCCTATATCCCTCGTTCATGAGGTTAATCCGGTCAGATCCTTCAACGTGCATCGTGAGCTACTGCCGAAAATGTTATAAAGATTTGAAAATTTTATTTTCATATGATTGTTTTAATTTTTTATTTTTAAAATTTCATAAATTATTTATGGATTAAAATCATATATGCATTACATGACATAGTAAAATTTTGAATTACTTAAAATGCCAACGAGGCCGACTCGCCACTGTGAGAGCTTCCCCGAGGCATTAGTATCACCACCGAAATACCGAGGTTTCATTTATAGGAAATAATACTAGATCTTTGAGCTGGAAGGTTCAGACAAAAAGGAGTCTTGGACTTTAATTTCAAAGATTACATCCGAGGATAGGAGAATAGTGTCAAGTGGAAAAGATCATAAAAGTCGGGAAAAGAAATTGTAGGCATGTGTAGAAGAGTCCTACCATCATCAATACCTTAGGAGGAATATTAATGTAATGTAACCGACTTGTCCAAATGGGAGTCTATTCACGAATTTAGAAAATCGTTACTACTTAACATGGAAATGATAATGTTCTAATGGTTCAAACAGGATGAGCAATTAGAGGACATGGGAGATCGAGTATTTCGAGGAATCAAAGGTCGTGGATGATTGTTGAAAAAAAATGAAGAAGACGATTCTAACGGATAGATTAACATATAAAATGCATGATCTTATACATAATCGTGCACAATCAATTGTAGGATATGAGGTCCTTATTCCAAGAAATGCCACAAGTTATGTATCAAGAGAAGTTAGTCATGTATCATTGCATGAAAAGCTGGAACTGGCGATAAAAGATAGAAATGAAAACCAAAAGGTCCATATCACTACTTGAAGAGGTTTACTCGTAGGTTTTAGTCCGTGGTATTCTTGGACTACAATAAAGGCCGATACCATTACTACGTACGGCCGTGCAGTAGAGGCCGGTGAATTAGGGATGAGAGGAGCATGGGTTTGAAATCCCACAGCGCTTAAAGTCAAGGATGTAAACAGAGTGGGTCGATGGGTTTAGGAGGTTCTAGTAAGCAATTAGGATTTTATGGATTATTTATCTAAACTCTTCAATGGAGTTATATTAAGGCTTTAGTTAAAATTGATATAATTCTAGGTTGATTTGCTAAGAAATTGAAAAGCAAGTTGAATGATATTATAAGTGATTGTCAATTTTAGGTAAACTTTGGATGTTAATAAAAGTGATGTCAGTTTACTTGGTTTTAATTGATTTAATGACAAGATTAAAATGTTTGAAGGAATTAATGGAATTAATGGAATTAAAAGTTGAATAGAAAATGAGATGAGAGGGTTAGGCCACAAAGGTTTAATTGGAAATGCATTGGTTTGATTTAGTTTAAGTAAATCAATGAGATTGATGAATTATCAAATGTAATTTGTCAAAGAAAATGGAAGAAATCAAGAAATAATTTATGAAATGTGACATGTAGATTTAATCACATTAGAGAAGTATGGAAAGTTGAGTTTTTACTGATTTTAATCAATTGGGAAGTGATTAAATGTCTAATGGAATGCGTTAGAATGAATGTTTGAAGAAGAAGAATTGATTAAGATATAAAATGTAATTTTTGCTAAGGTGAAGGGCATTATGGGTTTTTTCTTTAAGGATGCTAATGGCTTGATTTAAGGTTCTTCTGCAAAGATGTTGTCATGAGGCTGATTTAATTGGAAGTGAATTGATAAGTTGAGACTTCATGATGAGGATGTTCCCAAGACAAAGATTCAACATGGAATCCGCATTTTGAGTTTCAATCATGCCATTTGAACTTACGAATGCCCTGCAACCGCTTTTACGGATCTCATGAATAGATTTTCACTTTACTTAGGATCGCTTGTTATCGTGGTTTATCGACGATATACTCTGATCTATTCAGCAAAGGGAGAAGAACATGCAGCACTTCGAGGATAATTCAAACATTGGGCGGGAACATCGGTTATATGCTAACCTCCGCAAGTGTCCGTTTTCTTGGCTCTCGATAATGTACTTTTCGGACACATAGTTTTCGTAAAGGATCTCGATCCGCATACCTAAGCTATGATCAATTCTGAAACTTCCTACGAAAGTGTTACATAGATAAGGAGTTTTCCGGGCTCGCGTATTACCGTGAAGTTCGTTGAGGGATTCTAAAATAGCCACACCTTTGACTCAGATCGACAAAAGAAAGAGGAACCGCTTTTATGGTCAGAGGCTTGTCAACAGGCTTCATGAATTGAGTATGAGATTATCCCCAAATGCATTTTCATATTTCCATCGTATAATGATAGCTTTCGTTGTATCAGACACCCTAGGCATGGTATAAGCAGGATTAATGCGTAATGACAAGGTGATCGCATATGCCTTGTGCAATCGTTACATGAACAGCACTTTCCTACACACGACTGGAAGCCAGCGTACTCTGGTAGCATTCGCCTCTCATGATATGGAGGCATTATTTATATGGAGTACCCGTAGGATTTTACTCGATCATATGAGCTTGCGCATCTATTTACGTGGTATGAACCGAACATGAGAAAGAGGAGATGGATCGAATCGGGTCAAGGATTGCGGAGCGCATTCATCAATATCATCCTTGTAAAGGCGAACGGGAAGAGAGATGCTCTTAGTAGGAGACTCCATGAGTTCCATGATCATTTTAAGGGTCGTGGCATCTTCCTCGACCATAGAACCGAGGTCCCTGCGTGAGACTGAACGACAGACTGGGGAGCATTGTTAGCCACATTTCGTGTAATGCCCCGTGAGTGATGTACGTGGATTGTGAGAGCTTCGTATTCAGGATACACAGATAGTGCAAATTAGGTATAAGGCATTAAATGGAGTGATTAGAGTGGAAGAGCTTGAATAATAAACAGACTGCGAGGCTGCTGTACATGAAAGGTGCTGAAATGAGAGGGTCAGGTTGTAATCTATTGTTCATAGAACTCTGAAGTTTTACCTCACTGCTTGGTCCGCCATGCACGTCTCGGGATTAAATCAGACTTCAAGATACCTTCATCCATAGACTGATGGCCCATATGAGAGACCATACAGATTTTTAGAGGATATGCTTTAGGCATGTGTTACGGAGTTTAAAGTGAAAGTCGACACCCATCTACCCCCGAGGGAGTTCGCAGATACTATAACAAGAATCAAGCCGCATTGGTATGGCTCCCGCTCTTTTATGACTAAATGTCGAACTCCAAATTCATTGACGAGGTAGGTGAAAGGAAATTAGGTAGGTCCGGAAATTGTTCAAGTGACTTGTGATAAGATCAAAGTTATATGATGTAATCGAAAATTGCACAAGACCGACAAAGTTGCGCGGACAATCATTTAGGGACCTAGAGTTCGAGGTAAGATATGGTATTTTTGAGGATTTCCTCTACGGAAGGGTGTACTAAGATTCGGGAACGCGGAAAGTCGAGTCCACGGCTATATCACATACAGATTGTTTAGATGATTTGAGAGCAGATATCGATTGAGTCACGATCCGACTCGATCGCATTCACGATGTTTTCCATGTTTCTATGTCAGTAAAGTGATATTCAGACCCTTCACATGTATCGACAGAGCAACCGAAGGAAATACAGAGAATTTGACATACGAAGAGGAACTGCGCATCCTCGACCGTCGAGCAAGTTCTCAAGCAAGAATAAGACTATTCAGAAGGTATCAGGAGGAGTCATACTTGAAGAGAGGAAGCCACATGGGAGCATGAGGAGCAGATGAAGAGGCATTATTCCCATCTCTTTGATGCAGTGTATTTAATGTTTTAATTTCGAGGACGCAATTTTTATAAGGAGGGGTGATTGAAAACCCCCTTAACCCGATTGAATGTTATAATAGTAGTTTAAACCGATTAGAGGTCCAATGATAGAAACTAGGGTAGATTAGAATTTAGAATGCTCCGACATTATTCGACATGAAGTGAATTTCAAAATTGTAACCGACGTCTCTAATAATGAGTTTTCTTATTATATCCCGGATCCGAGGGGTTTTGCAAAGGAATTTGTGGAAACAGTTCCTATGACTTTGAACCGATATTTAAAGAGAATAGGAGATTTATGAATAGTGATTTCCTGATCGAATTCTGGAGCTCACACGAAATTTTTTCTGGAATCAAAACAAAATACGAAAAATGTCCGTAATATATCATAAAGACTAACGAACTGAAATAAAGTGAAACTGAGTCCGTTTTGGATAGTTTCGCATCCTAACGCATCGTAATACGCTTATTGTCCTATTACCGATTTTAATGATTTTAACTACTGTGATTTCGTAGCCCTAAATTCACCGTGAAGAATTTAGTTAGAATATTTTATGTTCAAATTCAATATAGACGCACTATAGAATATTTTTGACATATAATCGATATAAAAACAATAAAAGCGCTTAAACGATAAAATCGCTATAATGGAGATATTTAATCGCATTTCAATAATCAAAACCTTTCTTTAACGACTAAGTTATGAATAAAATAATAGGTTAATGGATTTGTGATTCATTAGAATGGACCACAATGAGCTTCTTTGGTTCAAGGGAAATTTTGGCAAGGGAAAGGGCAATTTTGTCAAGTGTGAAGCAAAATCTAAATTCTAAGAGATTGTTGGCTCAAAAGGAGGAGAACCCGTAGGAGAGAAAGGGAGGGAAGAAAAGAGAGAAAAGAAAGGAGAGAAAGGAGAAGCAAGAAGAAAAGTGAAGGGCAAAGGTAATGCAGATGCGGATTTTTCTCCTCATTCAAGCCTTCTGCTGATCTCAAGTGGTAATCAAGGAAAGGAGCCAGCGGTTCAAGAAACAAGTAAGTTTTCATGGTGGGAAAGTTAGGTTTGATGTTTTCTATGTTTAATGTCTTAAATTCTGGTATGGATGTTAAATTCGATGGTATGGCGTTTGTAATGGTGCTGAATTTAATATCAATTGAGAAAGCCATGGTTTAGGTTGGTTTTGACAAAATCAAGTGAGTAAGGGTTAGGTTTGATAGTGAATTGTGTGTGTTATGTTGAAATAGGCAATGCATCAGATTTAAGTGTTTAGAGTGAAAGAAAAAATGGAAGAGAAACACATTTTGGTCAATTTTGGGCAGCAGTCTCGGTACAGGAAATGTCCTGTTTTCTGTTTTGACCAGTTTTGGTATTTTTGCCATAACTTACTCAATTTTGATCCGATTTGGAGTGATTTAAGTGGCTACGTAAAATAGAGACTTGAAGGAGAACAACAAAAACTTAAGAAGAAGGTATTGCCAAATTCTGATCCTAAGTGGCCTAAATATTCACTAAAGTAGGACCATGTGCAAGCCAAATTTGGTTCAGTTTTTGAACATAGATTAGCCCTAAGTATTCGACGTAGTGAGTTTCTTGCTCCGAATTGGGTGATTCCAATTGAATAGAACCCTAGCACCTTAGCTTTAAATGGAGTATAAGGGACATAGGTCAAAAATGAAGTCAAGACTCGGAAAATGAGTAAATACAAACTGTCACTAGAAAATCGGTAAATGACTAGTTGGCATGAAATGCCATAACTTTAGTTTGATGATCCGATTGGATTGATTCCACCTTATAAAATAGATTCCTAGAGGAATAAGAATATAGGAATGAGTGTTTATGGTGGATTAAATGGAAATTATGGTTAATGTGTAATTGTGATTTTCTTGGAAGTGAAACATCTGTATCTGATCGAATGGAAACTCAAAATCGCAGTTTTTATTTGCTTTTAACTTGATAAACATGTTTTTCAAATTGAGTTTTAAAAGTGAATGATTTTGATGTTAAAAATGAAAAAGTTTAATGTAAATGTTTATATCACAAATGAAAAGTTTTGATGTAAATGAAAATTTAATGTACATGTTTATCTTGCATCAATATATATATATATTTATATTAAATTATATATGTATGCATATGTTAAGGCATTATGAAAGTTTAAAAACGTGTAAAGAATGCATATGTATATTTGCATATATATATGAGTTTTCATGATAAAGTAAAGGATTTAAATGGATTTATAAATGTATTTTGATAAATGTTTTACTGATGGTTACCCTAATCCCATAGCGATCAAGTATGACTGATATCGGGCCGAGGTACCTTAAGCTGCAAGGATTTAGGAGCAGAGTTATGTTACTAATCGAGTGAGGAATTAGGGGTGTCTAGAGTAAATATCCTTACACGCGATAAGGCCAAGCATGACGTAACCCTATGCAAAGCGTGAGTTTCTCCGCAAAGATAGTGGTTATGATCGAACGTGGATCGTCTTCACCGTCGCACTTAAACTGCTCTAAGTGTGTTTATTTCCTCAAGCCCACCTTAAGGAAAGAAAGAAAGAAAGAAAGTTTAAGGCATAAAATGAATTTTAATTGTATAAGTATGTATTAGAAGGAAAGAAATAAAGTTTAAGGTATAAATGTTTCAAAGCATAAATGGATTTTAAAATGTATGCGATTTATCAAAGAAAGTTTAATGTGATAAATGTTTCAAAAGCATAAATTGATTTTAATGGTATAAGTATTTATCAAAGAAAAGTTTAATGATAAATGTTTAGTTGTATAAATGGATTTTAATTGTATAAGTATGTATTATTTTGGTATATACTGAAAATGTTATTTTAATGAAAATGTACACTCACTGGGCTCCTTTAGCTCATTATTTTCCATGTGTTTTCAAAACATTTTCAGGACCCGAGACAAAAAGGCCGATAGAGGACCCTCCTCAGGCAAAGGAGTCGAGCCATTGATGAGACGACGATCGTGGATTTCGCCATATATAATTTTGCATATCGTTCATGTCGAATATTTTGTTATGCATATATATGTATATGTATAAAGCTGAAAAGGAACTACGTACTTTGATCCCGCGGATGAGGTAACGTAGGCGGTCGACTTAAGTCCCATTTCAAGCCCAAAATGTTTTGATAAAAATGTGCATGGAATTTAAGAGGGTTTGAATGTTTTGATGATTTGAAGTAAACAAATGTATATGTATGTATATTGTGTTGATCAAGTTGTAGGGACGAAGTCCTAATATGGAAGTATAAAATTGAAGTTTATAAGTGTTTTTAAATGCTTTTATCAGTTTTTAAATTTGGGAAAGTCCGAAAAATGAGGTAACTCTGGCCAATTTTTCGAAAAATCCATGTTTGAAAACAAAGAAAAGAAAAGAAAAAAAAATTTATCACTGGTCACATTATTTTCTAAAGATATGTTAAGGATTGTAAAGGGGTTCGCTTCCATGGATTTTATTTGACTGCTTTAAGGAAAGTTTCTATATCCATCGTGAAATACGGAGGTCCCCTGCTCATGAGGTTAATCCGGTCGGGATTCAAAGTCTATTTTCAATGCTCATTTTAAGTGATCGAACAAATTTAACTCTTTGACATAAAATTATTAGGAGACCTTACTGTTTATAGGGATTTTTGATAAATATACGTATTTTAAAAATCCACATATATAAAAATCGCGCTTTTTAATACACATACTTCATTATTTTAGCTTCTTGAAGATAGACTTTATTATCACTTCAAAGTCGATTTTGAAAACGTATTATTTTAACTTGAAGGCACGACTTTCACCCAACAATAAATGCTCCTGAAATATTATTTTTAATGCTTTTTTATTTATAGAAACATTACTTTTGGTGTTGTATTTTAAATTATATTTTTTATAATTGTGTTACTCTTATAGGTATGTGTCAAACCTAACACTACAAAGATAATACTTATAATTTATCAAGGTAGTATATAGGTACCATCATACATAAAACATAATTTAGCCTTGAGTTTGTTTTCAATCCATAAGTGTCCCAATGTTTAGTGTTGTAACTCATTCATATCCCTATCATCACAAACTTTTATAGATGGACAAATTGATATATTTAAACGCCGTTGACATAAAGCATCACATAGATAGCTCATGTTTGTTATTATCTCGTAAAATTGGGCGATTTATAGGCGATGGATGAGTTAAGTCACTAAAATCGAAGGCTCTTACGGATTGAAAAACTCATGATTAAATTAGACATACGACTATAAATAAAAGTAATCACCATATGAAGAAATATGAAAGTAATAAACTTTAAAAAAATAATAACCGTTAAAATGTTTCTTTAAAAGGTATTGTATGTAGTTCAATACACGTTTTTAAAAGTTTTAAATATGATGGGGGAAAGATTAAGAATAGGCATCAAGACTAGATGCTATAGAAACTATAAATTAAAAATTTTAATGAATTTTTGTTTTTCATTTATTTTAAACTAAACTCACATGGAGTGGGAGGTTTAATGAATTATTTATTTATTTATTTATTTTAAAATAAAATCACGTGAGTAGCTTATGTAGGAATCATTTTTTCCTTTAGTGCCTTGGATGGGTCCAGTGGTCCAAGGTCCACTCATAAAATGACAATTTAAGGTTTAAAAAAAGAGCGCTAAAAAATACGCTTTTTATTAATTTCATGAACATAGTGTTAAATATGGATTATTAATATAATTCTTATTAATTTAAATAATAAAATTAATAAACATGTTAAATTTAATAGGTTATTTGTATTAAATATACATGGATAATTAATTATAATTCTTATTATTTTAAACAATCAAATTAAATGGGTCATATTCAATTGATATGCCTACTTAATAATAAAATGGGTCAGTTTGATTAGCGAATATTGACACGTTTATTATTCGTGTCGTGCTCAATGATTTAATATTTACACGATCCGTATATTAATTTTACATGAATTACCAATTCCTATATATTTATAAGGTCATCGGTTTAATCATGGTTCAACCTTCGTAATTTTTCTTATTCAATCATGATTCGATTTTTAAAACATTATAAAATAGATACGATGGTCATTTTAAGGGGCGCATGAACAATATGTTAGCACCCAAAGTCATTGTAGAACATACCGGGTAGTTAGTTCAATGCATGATGCACGATGGAATTAGTAATGTGTCACCGACACCCAGAAGTTTTAATTAGAGGGATTACTAAATGCTTTCATTTCTCTTGCAACTAATATCTCAGTCGACTCGACCTTCTAATCCCGCTTATTTGGTTTCGATGATGCTCTTCAAGCTCCCATTTTGTATTTTGTGTGGCAATCAATACCGCTCCCTTTTCCATTTATGTAGCCTATTTTCCCCTCCATCCGACCTACCCCATATATGTAGTACATTGGAAATCTTAAATCATTTTGTTTCTACAAGGCTCGGATTAGGTAATTGGTTATTGGCATTAGGGATCATTGTTTTTCTTGTGGAAAAACAAAGAAAAAGTTGTTTTGGTCATTCTTGACCTGAAATCATCACTCTACATCTTTTTATATCAATTTTCTTTTTTTATAAAGTAGTTATTTCACAAAATCTGGATTTTTAATTTAATTTTTCATGTTTTTGTCATCATCTTGTGAGGTGTGTGGTTTGTGTCATCTTAATATGACGGATTAGTTTTCATCATCTTGTTGCAGTGCTTTCATGTGTAGGTGATTCGAATGGAAAAGCATTCGATCAAGTAGAGACATCAAGTCAAATCATAGTCGCTAATATACAAAAGATAACTCGGTTATATGTATTCTAATCATTATAGAATAATCAAATGTGTCACCCTTTAAGCCGATTCCTATCATAAGTTATTAACTGGATGTTGTGTCATCCTCTAAAGTTTCTAACAAATTTAATTCTTTTTTTCTATCGAATGTATTGCTAATTTGAATCAATAAAATTATTCTCTTTTAAAACAAAAAGTATGTTTAATAATATTAATAATAAGTATGTTCTAAAAATTCCGTTAGTCATTAAATTGAAAAAATCATTGATTCGCGATCAAAACTCTGATTGATATTGAAATTGATTCCAAAAAATAGATAAAAAGCCTTCAAAACTTTATTATAATTTGACTTTGGCAATCCATTAGATCACTGGGTGGCAGCTATAGCAAGCTTAACACAAAGAATGTTATTTCCAGGTTATTTGAAAATTGTTATTGTTATGGTGAATTTAATATTTTTATATTTTTTCATATTTTTCCAAAACAAAAATCAATAAGAACTAAACGTGTTTTCTGTGTTTTTCTTATTATTCTTGTTTTTTTCAAAACAAAAAAATTGTTTTCAAAATCAGAACTAAATATGCCCTTAAAGCCAAATTAGAAACGGCCTTATCAAATTCGCTTAAAGTCGATGAATCGAGAACATCTCGCTAAAGGAACAACTATGTTTTTTATAAACTTTTAAAGTCTTAAAAAGTCATAATCAACATACTATGACTTCCTTTTATAAAGTCTTTAAAAGTCTAATCCAATACACTATGATTTTTATAGACTTTGTAATTTCTTGAAAGTAATAAAAAACAAATAAATTATAGGGCATACTTACCTTTGAATGTGTGAAAACCATTACATATAAATTTTAATTTTTCCTAAGAAATTAGCGTTGTGATTACCATGTAGAAACCAAACTCGAATCATTATGGTGAAAACCATCCGCCAAAGTCCTAAGATCATTTATGCATGTTATTAAAAAATCACAAACTAATTTCATGCAGTTCTTTAGTGTTGATGAAACAGTATGTAGAATTTTAATAAGCGCACACACACACACAAACACACGCGTATAATTATATTGTAAAGTGAATAGATGTCAAAAAGATAAAAAGAAAAAAAAAGGCATGCATGTATCAAATAGGTAGGTAATTCCTATTGAAAATGAAAACAAGTCATTATTATTATATGAAACAACGTAGTAATGAATCATAAATAGGTTATTACTAAAGAGTACAGTACATATTTAATTATGTGGGTTTAATCCATACAGAATGAAAGACTACATATGATAAAAGTCGTACTCGAAAAAATCATATCCGTTGCAATGATATCTTTGAAGTTTTAAGGTCGTGAGAATATAACAAAATTTTTATTGTTGTCGTGAAGCACAGGAAGGATATATCCTATTATTATTACAGGAAACCCTTCTTTTTTCTACCCAGGAACCACCATTACTCAAATATATAACCTTGTCGCCTAAATCTTCTACATTCACCCAATTCGATGCATCCGGCTCGTAACGTAAATCCTTCCATTATCGCCGAAAATGGCAATCAATTCCCCATCACTTTCAACCATGAAACTTTGAATCAGTGAATCTCGTTGTCGTCGCGAGAGTCACATCCCATAAAATTCCAAACTATTTTCACAATCATCAAGGGGATCAAATACTGACACCTTCCCATCAACATCCAAACAGTAGCAATAATTATCCACAAAAATAGGATTGGAAGATATACAAAACTTCTTACGTGGATAATTTTCATCATCACTAAGTCAACATCTTCTATCTCCCAATCATCTTCTCCTGTTTGATAACAAGACTTCATCAAAGAAAGTAAGTTCATTATTCCTACCACTACACAATCCTTAGAAGTTGGAAGACCAGAGAAACTGAATTTAGTGAATGCAGTATCTGGTGGTAAATCTGGAAGATCAATTTTCTTTCTTGTAAAGGGATTAAAGAAAAAAACTTGTTTTTCTTTAGCAAACTTTCCTCCCATAACCAGCAACCACCCATCTTTAGAATATAAGATTTTTTTGTTTAACAATTCTGGAAGATCCATATAATATGTGTGGTGAAGAGGATGAAAGAAATTATATCTTTACTCCGATCTCTTCGATATCGACATTAATAGTGGAGATTCATGGACCTTGAATAATCACCGGACGGAAATTGCAATCAAGCAGATCTGAGATTCTGGAGGCTTCCGGGCGATTTACATACGATATCAAAAATATAATAATCTCTTTCGTAAACGAGACATGATCAGACAACTCAAAAGTTCTGTCTAAGAAATCCGACCGTAAACCATGATTTTCTTTCTCTCGTCAAAAATCCTAACCATGCTCTTTTCATCCAAAGTTTCACCCATTCTCTCTTCTCGAGTTCGACCCCTTTTCTTTTTCTTTTTCTTTTGTTTTTTAAATAAGAGATTTCATTCACATATTTATAATCTACTTCTTTTGAAATAATGAAGAAAGTTTCCTAATTTTAAAATATTCCAAATATTTCTTTTACAATCAAATACCAATTCAAAGATATAACACAACTTTAAAAAGCACCTAAAATATATATAAACAAAGAGTCGAAATATATTATTCCTAAAAGAGAAAATATAACTCCCTAAATATTATTTTTAAAAAGTCATACCTTCTTTTCAAGAAAGTTTTTATTTTTATCTTAATTCCCAGTAGCTGTAGCCAATTTTTATTGATTTATTTTATATTATAGCAAATAGATAGTAAAAGTAAAACCTTAATGACAATATGAAAATATGATTAGAATTATATAGTGTCATTTAAATAAATGAACTTAATCAATACTTCACCTCATTAAAAGTTATTTAAATAATTTTATTATATTTATATGATATGAAATATTATGTGAGTCCCATTTTTCGATTGAGTACTCTTATATTGAACAAGAACAGCTTGAGCATTATCAAAATAAATAAATAAAATAAAAAAATAAGAATATTTTATATAATTTGTTTTTTCATATTTGTTTACTTTGCATTACAAGTATGTAATATACTTAGAACCACAACTCTGAAATATATATCTTTCCTATGTCTCGTAAAACCCTTAACCATTAAAGAGAATATTAATATAATTAATCATTTTTAATTTTAACTTTTATCGTTAGATATAACTCTAACTCAAATCTGTTTAATGTTAGATATACAACTCTAAAATGTTATTATTTTAATCTATCTACGAAATATTGTTTTCAAATAATTTAAAAATCCTCAAGATATTATTTTCAAACTTCCACATTTTTAAAATACTTATCTAAACGTATCCATGTTTTAAAAAAGGGAACATTACTAAAGTTTGATAATCGGAAATATTTGCTTAAAAAAGGAATTTTACTAGAGTTTGATACTGAAAATATTTCCTTATAGAAACAAACTTGGCGGGTGAAAAAAAAAGCAAAAAGAGGGCTCAAAAAAAAGTTTATAAATAGGTTTGCTTGCTTGCTTTTGAATTTGAGAAATTGAAGCGAGGGCAATTTTTCTCTTCAAAACTAATATTTCATTGTTGATAACTTTAGCCAGTCAGTATGATTTACTTCATTTTCTTATTTTATTATTATTCTATCAATATCTTTATTTTATCATATTTGTTCTTGTCGTGAATTTATCTTAGGTTTGTTTTTCTATACGTAAAAAAACTTTAGTTACAAATGAAAATAGAACGTACTACTCGAAGACCTAACCTGGACCCTTCTCCTTTTTATATCCTATATTGTTGAAATATTGAGTATTTTATCACACAAACGAGGCGTGGATCGACCTTTAGGATTTGCTTTAAATAGGTTCACTAAAATATATTTTATATGTAGGACTAGAGAGAATCAAGAATTAAGAAACATATAAATTTAAATATATTTATTCTTTTTTACCATCTAAATTCATACCGTATAGTCCTTCATATTCATGTTTATAAATTTAGATTTTTATCATAAAAGTTTATACCCACAAGATATAAGTTATTTAAAAATAAAATAAATAAATAAAATTTAAAAAATATAAATATGATGAAAAAATCTATTAGAACATTTTATAATAGCAATACTAAAAGGCAACCATAAAAAATTTGCCAAATTTTTAAAGACATTTAGGGAAAAATCATATAACACACAGAAAAAAGACTCAAAATAAAAAGAAACAAATGGTAAATTATGGAGCTCTGTCGCGATAAATATTAATGCAAACGCTTTCATGTTTCACATTTTAATTATTTTATTTATTATTTCTTTTATTTCACAGATTTAGTTCTTGAGAAATTTTATATAATCATGTTACAGTTTTTTTTATCCGATCATATCACAGTTAATTGTTTTAATTTATTATATTTAATGTTAGATATTTTACATTCCATTTATTGTAATTTTTAAGAACTACTTTTCTTTTTCTTTTCTTTTTTGTTTAACAAATAAAATCGATTGATTCTATTTTTAATGTATAAAATTTTGAGACATTTTTCTCTCTTTTCATTATAAAGAGAAGTAAAGAATCAAGGGAAAATAGAGTTGGGTACTCTCTTCCTCCTTTCTCTTTGTCAATCACGATCTTGGCTTATGATTTCTCACTATTAAGATGCACAAGACAAAACATTCTTTTGATATATCAAAGAATTATTATTCGAAAATCATCCTGCACTATGTGATAAAGGTATATGTCGCTTCTGCTCTTCTTATGGATGGTTAGTACTAAAAGATTATACTTCACATGATTGTTTTCTTTCTAAAACCTTGTTTCGGCGGGAGATGATTGAACTTCCTCCAATAGAATATAAAGACAAGCTTAATATTGCATCTATGGTTGTAAGATTTTCCTTTTACGCTGGCTTTATTAATTAAAACTTAACCGATTAAGTTCGTCTAATTAAGTGAGATGATTAGGATTCTTAATAAAACATGTTTGTGGTCGGGTAAGTGTGGGTCGAGTACGGTCTACCAGAATGAGAGGGCCCGTGGTCAGAACTCAATATATAGAAGGCTCAAGTCCCTCCCAAACCCTAAGGGATACGTACAATCATTCTCACATACAAATAGAGAGAAATATTTTTCTCTAACCAGTGAGAGGCATTCTCATTAAGCCAGTGTCATCAAGGCCACCAGAGAAGATCTCGAGATCCCGAGATCGCTTTTCTTTACAGTTTTCATCGATTCCGCATCAAGAAGACATTCATGGATTCAAAATCGCACAATATTCGTATTCTCTCCATTATAATTATGTTTCAGGTTCTAACATGGTAATCTTAGTCGATTTAAACGTGATCCTACAGCTTGGTATCGTGAGCCAACTATGATTAGAATTCAAAACATAAGGAATCGAGAAAATTTTTCGTTTTATTCAAATCGGGCATTCTCGCCGCCGAGATTTTCTAGAAATCCAAAATGAATATTTTTGCATATTTTGAATCTACTCGACGACGATCGACGGGTGGTGGCACGTCACGAGGTGGCTTGACGCGCCTCATGCGCCGCCATCGCCACCACGCCGCGACAGGCGGACGACGGCGGTGACTCGACACGCCGCCGATCTCGATCCCATCCGGGCCACGACGTCATGATGACGCCACCGACTCCGCCATTGGACCGACCGGTCAAACCGGATCCGCCTCGATCCGCTTTTGACCGGGCTCGCCACGATGTCGACGTGGATGACGCCATGATGACGCGGATGTCGACGCCATCTCCGGGATGTGGTTAAGCCCGACCCGGTTTTTAACCCGACCCGGTCAACGACCGGATGTTTGACCCGACCCGGTCAACGACCCGGATGTTTGACCCGACCCAGTCAACGACCCGAATGTTTGACCTGATTCTCATTAACGACCGCCTCGGCCAACGCCCGACTTTGGCCAACAAACCCAATAAATTTCAGACATGCTGGCCGCCATCGCATTTCCACACGCGAACTCTTCCTGGCGTGAGGGCGTGTGAGGGTATTTCCGGCAATCTTGATATCTCGCGAACTCGTATTGAAATTCTCTACAATGTGGTATATTTACTTTGCATGTTTGAAGCTTGTACAGATATGAAAATGCGTATAGAACCCTATGTACGCCTAGAAATTAGGGTATTTTTACGTATTTTTGTATTTCTCTATGGTTTCGGAAATACATATGGTAGCTAACATGTATGTCACTGCATAAGGATCAGAGAGTCTAAATTATTGTCTATGAATAAATTGAATTAGTATAATTGGCATTACATATATATTGAATGTGATACATATAAAGTTTATATCCCCGTATGATTTTCATGATTCAATTGGTCATGGACTTAAGCCAAAGTGGCACACTTCGATCGGCTTCATGAATATCGGGCCTCCCCATATTGTGTGGATGTCTCCTGCTTTATTACGTGATCATACTCCCAAAGGAGGTGATCCCTTGTTAAGGTTCATGGAGGGATACATGTATGGCATGTGCTTGAGAAATGACCGATCTTTAGTGGTTCATAAGTACACCCAAAGGTGGTGGGATTTCACGAGGATTAGAATATGTTCTCATGGTCGTCATTAAGGGAGAATGTGGCCAACCGCATGTCATATTTTTCTCGCCCCAAAGGTGATTATGTGATGATGTATGTAATTTGTGATGAGTATTCACATGATGTCGATTGTATTGTTTTGTTTTGTTTTATTTTTCGGCCAATTCTTCCAGGAACTGGCACTCCATTTCAATCGAGGTCCCACGGATTTGAATTTCAAGAAACGGAAAGAGGACTTTCTATTTGGAAATCTGAAATGACGATGTTCATACGCGCTACAATGGATAGTTTCTGTGAGATATCACAACCACTAGTACTGGCTTTGAGAAAACTGACTATGCTACCTGGGAAAGGAGCAATAGGATTTGCTTATTGACAATGAAGAAATCCATACAAGAACACTTGAAAAGTGGTTCTGATTAGCAGTATCTTGTTAAAAGGAAGTAGTGCGCGATATAGAGGCTGAAATCGAGTTTCATCTAAATGCTGAGGTTGGAACACTTCTTCAAAAGCTCTTTAACATGAGTATGATGAGTATTAAATTGGGGTTAGAGATTATGTCACAGGATGGTAGACCCTAAAGACTAAGCTCGAAGCTCTGAGTGTGCAACTCTTTGACCTTCACACATTGTGCATCAAGCCTAAACACCCTTCCACGACTTTGGGATTATATAAGAGACAAAACTACAATTCCCAAGATGAGACTTGAGGTGAGTTAATGACTTAATTGCAAGTGGTGAGGAAGAGAGAAACTTAAGAAGGAGAAAAGAACATATGGCCTTATATGTTTGCTAGTTCCCATAAAGGAAAAATAAGAAGTTCAAGAAATTCCGAACTCCTTGATTGCACCTTCACAGGTCAATAAAGTATGGGTCCGAAAGAAGACATTCTTAGAAAAAGGATGGTGATCATTGCTTCTTTATAGAAAGGTCATGAAGAAAGAGTGTGCAAAATTTAAAGCTTGGATGTCAAACGTGGGCTTACAATTAATGATTCTTTAACACTTGTTTGTGAATCCAACCTCTCCCAGGAAAGCACCATCCAGGTTCTTGGTGGCTCGATGGTGGAGCAACTAAATGTGGTAGTTTACCATACGAGGGATTCATAAATGGAAGCCAAGTCAAGGATGAATCAAAAGCTCATCTTTATGGAAACAGAAGGTGATGTCATGTTAGGTAGAATTTAATCTTAATTTTAGTCTGGTTTAATTGATGTTGAAGACACATTTTATGTACTATCTTTAGGTGATATGATTTGGTTTAAGGTATGGTGTTTGATTCATATGATTACTCTTTTGAAATTAAAGTAATGTTATTTCAGTATTTCTTAATTAAGGCTGGATTGGGTGTCATATGTCAGTGGATTATGCTGATTAAGTTCCCAGACATATACGTCTAAACATAATGCAATTTGAAAAGGTTGTTTCTAAGGAATACTACTTGGAAGAGTCTTATGCATTATGCTTTCTAACTGGCTGGCCATGTCTCTAAGGATGGAAGTGAAAGGGTGATAAGACTAATATCTGCTGCTCTTAAAGTAGCTTAGAGTATCGTGTTTGTTGTGAGGTAAAATGGCTTGAATAAGAAAAGAAAGCTATGAGTCATGTAGTTCGACTTATTGAGTCATTCCTGACCTGGTGGACCTCTGTGACTTGTGTAGAAATTTTTATTTCATCACATTTATTGATGGTATTCTCGATAGTTATTTGTACTTGATGATTAAAGAAAGTCACGGAAGGTCTCTTGACAAGTTGAGATTTTTGGGCGAGTCAGAAGCTTGATTGGAAGAGTCATAAAGATTGCTAGATCTGGCCAAAGTGGAGTAATCATGTGAAGCAAGTGCGGCGACAAGGGCCATTAACCAAATACTTAGAGGATTACGGGATAGTGTGCGGTTACTATGCACAGGAGTCTGACGAATGGTATGGCCAGAAAGGCGCAATCATGTCTTACTTAGAGTAGTACAGAGTATGATTAGTGGGACAAATTTTAGGTTTTTCTATGGGGTGAAGCTTTGAAAACTTGACTTTGTACATTTTGGATCGATGTTCTCAAGGCATTTCCATTGACTCCTTTGAGTTATAATTGAGCGTCAAGCCTGGCAGCTCCATCATAAGGTTTGGGGATGTCTGCGAAGTGAGACCTGTATAATATTCAAGTAGTTGGACTCAGGAACCACTCGATGTTGCTATCTTACGAACATTGAGAGGATATCGGTTCTATAATCGATGGAGCACAAAATTGTGGAATTCTGAGGCAGCTAAGTTTTTGGAGTTTGATGTGGCGAAGGAAGTAGGCACGCTCCATGATGAGGATGATAGTCTGGTGGGTATTGGCATCATCTCTCCATCTACAGGATATTGTGGGAACTCCCACATACCATATTGAACACATTGGGACTGGGATCACCATTGTTGAGAATGGCTCTAATGAAGTTCATCAAGGCTCTCAAGTGCAGGATGTGGCTATTACTACTCAGTGGAGATCCGCTGGGAGGCGATCGGCTATCACCACCAGGACTATTTATTATATATGGAGACGAGGCTAGATATCGGTTCTGCATGGTGATCAATATCTGCCGGACCACAGGAAATCCATATTTCTAGGAAGGATAAAATGTATAATTCGGTAAAATCCAGAATTTGTCTAGATCTGGGATAATATGAAGCAGAGCTCTAGTTGAAATCGATCTCGCGAGAATTTGACCACGTCGAATTTCGTTTGGATTAGGGTGATGCAGTTTCACGTTACAGGGTGTGGATAATACGGCTAAGCGAATAAGAGGATCTGTGTACCGCAGAAGTGTCTCTGTGACACTTCATCAAGAGTAGTGGCTCACAGCTGACATTAGTGAAAAGGATCCATGGCTCAAGAAGTGTGGTGGCGTGTGGGTGTGATGTCATAAGAAGGAATTATGAAATAAAGGAAAAAGAGGCCCCACATTTGGCTTGAGAGGAGGAAACTTTTCTCTTTTGTCTCCATCGATTAACTGAAAAGGGAGAGAAAAGTGAAGGAAAAAGGAAGAAGGAGAAATGAAGAGAAAATGTGAAGGATATGAGAAGAAATAGAGAAAAAGGAAAAGAAAGAAAACAGGAATAAAACAAAGGAAAAAGGCCAGAGAAGCATTGGAGGAGAAGAAATTAAGATCTGAGAGAACTTTGTTCGCATTTTAGAGAGAAGAAAGTCAGGCTTCTCTGCAAGATCTCTGACGAGATGATGACTCGCTTCGCATAAGAGCAAGGATTGGTCACGTCGAGGGCTCGATGTGAGTCACAGGATTGGGGAGTTCGACAAACTCCATAAAATTAGGGAGTTTCTCCTTGTTTTTTGCCAAAGTGTATGTCGTTGGGGATTTGTTGGTAGAATAGCGTGGGTTGATTAAGTTGGTTGAATCAGACAAATCACTTAGTGTGATTTAGACGATCCGGAATTTGTTTGTGTGAGATTGTGTGATGTATTGTTGTTGCCATGGTGAAATAACGTGTTTATGATGTGGGTTGTTCAGAAGCGAGCATGGATAATCACCTTCAGCCATTGTGACCAAGTGTATTATTATAAGTGAATAGCATGATGTATGAATTAAA